>JAMWET010005550.1:135000-150036 GCA_024036415.1 Prochilodus magdalenae
CTGGCTCACAGCTCCAAACATCAGAACCACTTCACTCACCAAGTGCAGTTGCACCTACAAGGATTTTGCCTTGGTGAGACTAGTAGGTTCTTGAACATGACATAATGCAATATGGAGCTAATATATGCACAAAATATGCCATACGCAAGTGGCTGAATATTTTAAATATGCATACATTAACAGATTAGAAACACTTACTTTGTACCTTCACGCAATGGACACCTGAGGCCTGCTGTATAGGTGTGCAATAACAGTGTAGTCCATTTGCCGCTATGTATTTTATCCAGACCCCACCTACTCCATTGATCTAGGGGCAGTATCTCACCATAGGACCACTTTTGTCCAGATATTATTTATGTGCTGGATCATCTTTAGACACATCAGTGTTTGTACATTAGCATCACGGCTGTGCTGTGCTCCATCACTCCAAAGTATCCAGCCTATAGGAGCCCATTATAAAACTAAAAATGAGTGCTGAGTTGCGAGGTAGTGCACATTTGCTAGGTTTAACTCTGTATTCTTTTTTGTAGGTATCAGCACTGGCCCTTGTTCAGGCAGCGTCTGAGCTCAGGGCGGGTTTAAGACTCTAACCTCCTTGTACTACAGTAGATAGGAAACATTCTCAGATGGAACACTAAGCACGGTTGTAAGATGTTCTAGATAAGAGCATCTGCTAAATCCCTTAAATGTAAATGTAAGGTTACATGCATTTGAGTAAGGCCCTCTGAGGTGTGGCTGGTGTGATTATTGTTGTGAGTATTTATTTCCAGTAACTATTATTCAGTAACTTAGTACTGATCATTTAAGTGTGGATCAAAGTTCATTGTTTAAATATATATATATATATCTATCTCAAGGTAATTCCATATATATCAAAGTTCAAAAAAATCGTAAAAAATATATATATGTATATGTATATATGCAGGGGTTGGACAATGAAACTGAAACACCTGTCATTTTAGTGTGGGAGGTCTCATGGCTAAATTGGACCAGCCTGGTGGCCAATCTTCATTAATTGCACATTGCACCAGTAAGAGCAGAGTGTGAAGGTTCAGTTAGCAGGTAAGAGCACAGTTCTGCTCAAAATACTGCAATGCACACAGCATTATGGGTGACATACCAGAGTTCAAAAGAGGACAAACTGTTGGTGCACGTCTTGCTGGCGCATCTGTGACCAAGACAGCAAGTCTTTGTGATGTATCAAGAGCCACGGTATCCAGGGTAATGTCAGCATACCACCAAGAAGGACGAACCACATCCAACAGGATTAACTGTGGACGCGAGAGGAAGCTGTCTGAAAGGGATGTTCGGGTGCTAACCCGGATTGTATCCAAAAAACATAAAACCACGGCTGCCCAAATCACGCTGTATTGGCCCCAAAAGGAGGCCCTACACCATACTAATAAATGATTGTGGTCTAAAACCAGGTGTTTCAGTTTCATTGTCCAACCCCTGTGTGTATGTGTATATATATATATATATATATATATATTATGTGTGTGTGTGTGTGTGTGTGTGTGTATATCTCCACGGTGTTACTAAGGCCTTCTACCATCATGCATCATTTTCTGAAATGTACAAATCAAGTAAAATTGGTACAGAAATAATCATTGCTTATGTGGCAGGCTAATCACGGTCCATGCTGTGATTGTCTTTTTCATTGTATTTATTTTTTGTTTATTTTTTTTATTCTTTCCTTTTAGCACCAGGTAACAGCCTTAGCTGATGTAAAACATGCTGCTGTGCTCTCAGCCTCATACTGTACTCCTCGCAGAGAGGCACAGAGGTCATCGGTTCCGGTTTCAAACTCATCCTCGCTGTTCTGGCATAGCTAATGACCCGTAACCACTTCAGAGGCCTGGTCCAGCCTGCTAGAAACACGCGCACAACACAGAGCTTAACACAGCCCAGGGACGTGCCTATTTCTCACATGGTTTAGATTCAGCGTTAAAATGACACAGGGTTTATTTCCGGTTGAAGAAAACCTCAGAGAGAGATCAGCAAGCCCTGGAACATGAATTCACAGATCCACAGCTCTAGGCCGTGTTCCACAACTGCATTACCCTAAGGCTACTGAGACGTCAGCACACACAGTTTGCGTCAAGCTACATGCTAAGTGTTTGATTCGCCAATGAGTATGGACATTGTTGGAGGATCAGTGTTGGACTTGAACTGCCTCAAGGAGGAACAGATGAATAAATACATGATTTATAATTCTCCATTTTGCAGTTGAGGTTCGGTTCAGGATCAACGTAGACCTTCTGCTTCAGTGCGAATGCTGTAGCGTCAGTGTAGAAACCCATAGGGTAAGGTCACCACTAGCCACAGGCTTCCCTCAAAATCCTGATTAGAGAAATGCCCCTTTATTAACCCCCCGGTTTCTTTACCAGAGCTTTGGAATAGGACAACTAACTAACAATCATTCATTTTCTAAGCTGCTTATCCTTCTGGGTCACTGGGAGCGGTTGTGGTTTTGGGGAGGTGGGGGGATGCTCATCTCGGCACTCATTGGGCAGAAGGGAGGAACCACCACAGAGTCCACAGAGTGCCTTCAGTCCATCGCAGGGCAGAGACACAGGTATACATGTAGACGCACCCAGATAGCTGCAACACTCAGCATGCGGTTACATCTCAGACAGATATGTCTGATAATATGCTCTCATTGGACACTGGGCCTCGCCTCAAGGGTGCTAATGTGCTTCCTCCGCTGCCCTATGTAAAGGATCTCGGAGGCTTCTTTTAGACACGCCTCTATGACACACCCGAAGACACTTTGCCCGGTCGCCAGACTATGAGAGGGGGCACATCTTTGGATATCCAATTTCGTGTTGGGTTCAAGTATGGAGGCCTCATAGTGAGGCTTCGGGTGTGCCTTTGCTGTGGAGCCACACACCGCCCCAGCTGTAGGTGCATTGATCTGGGTAGCCAGATCTGTCACGTTTCAGCAGGATACTGTTTGCCCACACACAGCAAGCGTTTCCTAGGAGTGTCTTCCCCAGATTTCAGCACTTTCTTGGCCTGCCTGGTTGCCATGGAACCAGGTGGGACACCAGGTTCGGCAGCCTACAAGTGTGCAGCATCTACAGGCCCAGCTGCAACATCTGTGGGCAAATGTGCCGCAGGATGCCATACGGAACCCGTATGCCAACCGTATCTCAAACTTCTCCTTACACTACACTTACATACTTGGTTACTGAAAATCATGAGACCTTCTCTGAAGGTCTGGACGGTTCCCCAGTCTAGTGAAAATACACTAGTTTGAACCCGAGTTTGAACTTTTGCCACGCACATGAATGAGCACTGACACAACCAAAATGGAAACAGCAGCCGGAGCAGTTTTCCGGTGGTGCCTTGCTGAAGAGAGACTCGCTATCTGCCATGACGTCATACCTGTTCCCACTGTGAGCTGTTTTGTGTGTGTGTGTGTGTGTGCCATAGGGTGCAGGGCTCTCAGGGCTAGCACTGCCTCTCCCTGATGCTAACATAACCTGACAATAGGTCAGATTTTCACCTGAAGTCTGCTGTGAGAACGCGGGGAACAGAATGGGAAGGTAAAATGGAACAGGAAATGATGATAAGATCAGAGAGAGCTGTGGAAAGTTCCATCCAGTGATCAAACATGCTCAACTTTTAAAGCGTAATGTCACAGTCTTCATTCGTGTCTTGTCTGGGACAGGAAGTTAAGGTACCAGATAATGGATGTGATTTCTAAGGCAGTCTGGCTGTTTAATGCAAGGTCCTGCAGTGGTGCTCTATTTCACAGAGGAATAACATCAGCCCAAATCTGCTCAATCCTGATAAGAACAAAGGTCACTTCATCTTAAAATGCAAATACTCTGAGAATAAAGTCTGACTGTCAGTCCTGAATGTCTGTCCTGGCTGGTATAGGACAGCTGTCTATGAACAATCCCTCCTCGGCTGTCAGACAGTGGTGTACAGATCAGATAAGAAGGGCTTGTTCATATACCATTATGCCATTTTAGCTGACGCTCTTATCCAGAGTGACTTACAAGATTATTCATGTTACAGGTAGGCCAACGCAGTGTTAGGAGTCTTGCCCAAGGACTCTTATTGGTGTAGCATAGTCACCCAGACCGGGGATGTGAACCCCAGTCTCCCGAGCGGGTAGTGGTGTTATCCGCTGAGCTACACCAACCACTATATGCAGTACACATGCTGTCTCCATCTGTAATTTACAGAGTTGAGTTGTCCGTATCAGTAATGTTGTATAAAGAAGGGGGTTGAGGGGGAACCAAGCTAAATAGGTGGGGGGGAAATGGGATTTTCCATTACAATTGTGTAAAACCTGGTAGACCACCAAAACAGCCCCCAACAAATAAAAAGCACTTTACTGTTAGATAAAGGAGGAGAACATCATGGGCTGGATGTTAGAGAACCAGCCTTGTGACCAGAGGGTTACTGGTTCGAATCCCTGAACCAGGCAGTAGTAGTAAAGAATGAAGTGCCCTTGAGCAAAGCACCTAAGCCCCATGACTCAGTGGGGGGCAAGCACATGCAAGTGTGCTTATTGCCCAATAGTGTGTGTAAATAGATAAATAGACAGACAGACACACATACATAAATATATCTGTGTTAATCTATCTATCTGTCTATTTATCTATTATCTGTCTGTATGCCCCTCTATCTGTCACTTTGTCTATAAATCTGTCTACCTATCTATCTTTGTCTGTTTGTATATATATATATAAATTGTCGCTGTCCAAAGACAAACAAGTCTCTCCAAAATGCCAGCTTTACAGGAGAGGCCAAAAACCTGACTGAATTTAAATGTAAGTCAATGGAACCGGAAGTTTTTCCAAGGATATTTCTGGTGACCCAAACGGATATGGATGGATGGATGGATGGATGGATGGATAGTTTTTTAGTTAGTCCGATGGATGGATTGATGGATGGATGGTTTTTTAGTTAGTTCGATGGATGGATTGATGGATGGATGGATGGATAGTTTTTTGGTTAGTTCGATGGATGGATGGATGGATGGATGGATAGTTTTTTAGTTAGTTCGTTGGATGGATTGATGGATGGATGAATAGTTTTTTAGTTAGTTTGATGGATGGATGGATGGATGGATAGTTTTTTAGTTAGTTCGATGGATGGATTGATGGATGGATGGATGGATAGTTTTTTAGTTAGTTCGATGGATGGATGGATGGATGGATGGATGGATGGATGGATGGATGGATAGTTTTTTAGTTAGTCCGATGGATGGATGGATGGATGGATGGATAGTTTTTTAGTTAGTCCGATGGATGGATTGATGGATGGATGGATAGTTTTTTAGTTAGTTCAATGGATGGATTGATGAATGGATGGATGGATAGTTTCTTAGTTAGTTCGATGGATGGATGGATGGATAGTTTTTTAGTTAGTTCGATGGAAAAATGGAGGGATGGATGGATGGATGGATGGATGGATATTGACTGAAAAAAAAATTTACTGTAAGTATTGCTGTGTGTGGATTAATAAGTGGAATAAAATCATGTTTAACTGGAGAATAATAATATCATAGCAAATTAGAATGAATTGACTGATTACAGAACCTAATAAGAGACTTCAGAACAGCAAATGATCTACATCAGAATTCATTTTCCAGCTTAAAGAATGTAGACCTGCTCCATTTCTGTGGTAAAGCCCTAAAAGAGAGTTCTAGGAGTTTAACGCATGAGAAACGCATGGTGCATGGTTGGTGTAACTCTGCGGATAACACCACTACCCACCAGGGAGTCAACAGTAAACATGTGAGAGATAGGGTTCAAATGCCGGTCTGGGTTACTAAGCTGTGCTACATCAATAGACAAGACTCCTAACACCCCATTGCCCCGCCTGATATATGATTAACCTTGTACGTCGCTCTGGATAGGAGCGTCAGCTAAATGCCTTTACTGTAATGTAATGTAGAAGCCCGGCCTGTCCTGCAGACAACATCTGGAACATATTCTCATAGGAGGTGGAATGAACCTTCTGCACTTTTCCTCCCACCTTTATCTATCTTTATCTTCCTTTTCCTCACATCCCTGTTTCTCGCAGTTCAGACACTCGGGATGACCTGATTATAGGAATGAAAAGATAACAGATCTGCTAAATGAGCAGACATGCAGTGAGATGCTGTAAATGTGGCGGTGCTGTTGCTTCCCCCTGAATAATATACGGTTCCTTGCCTTCTTCTGAGGGTGCGAGGGCGGTGTGTGGATACGGCCTATGACTCGTGATATAGTTCTGGCACCTGGCCCGATTATGCAGCAATAAGCCACAAGAGGTTGTGCTTTGTTGTGGTTTTCCCATGATGCAAACCGGAGTAAAATCACCGGAACGCGCAGCCTCGAGTGGCTTAACCTGGCAGTGTTCTTCAAAAGGAATAATCAAGGTTGAACTGCTGCTGTCGTGGAAATAAACAGCATCTCAGCACTGGTAGATGCTCGGCGCAGTGAAGCAGACACCATGTGGACCTATCTCAATCAGAACAAACAGCGCTGTGTCTGGGACTCAAACCACCAGACTGTTTAGGTCATGACGTTTTGCTTTGAATGGTCCATCTGCTCCAGCTTTGGTCTGTTTTGTGTTCCTGTTCCAAAGCATTTTGTCATTTCAGATATATTTAGGTACACAAACCATGGTGCAGCACCAAACACAAGTTCAATACAACACAATATACACAGAGAAGACAACACGGGACTGATACAGTGTGCGGTACAGGGAATGTAGATCTGTGCAGTGAGGGTTGTGACATATTATGACCTATTAGCAGACATAATATCGGCGCTGTCCAAAGAGAAATAAAAAATGTGTCTCCATTTTTGTTGAATTTGACTTTGGTGCATCATTTGATGAAAATTAAAAGAAAGCGCTGAACAATAGAATCACACTCCCCTTCAACAAGGACTTTCCACACCTCACAGTGGCCACCATGCCTGAGCAGGCCATATAAAGCAAGGATGGGTAGTTCCAGTGCTAATGGGCCACAGCTTGTTATAGCTAGCCCTCCAGGAACAGCTAGACCTCGGTATTACTCCATAGCAATGACCAGAACGTTTCAAGGATGAAGGTATTGCGTTTATTATAGCACTGAGGCTGATCACAGTCACTACTCGATCACTAGATCTCAGTTTTTTTAAGAAGGTGGCAATTTTTTTATGCGTCATTTGAACACGAAGTTGCTGTTTACAGTGTATGCAGATTTCATGATGAAAGGACCAATAGAAACGGCCCAAACTGCCTGGAAAAAAAAAATAGTCTGGTTCAATTGACTTACATTCAAATGACATTAGGTAAAGCCAAGTCACCATTTTGGAGATACTTGTTTTTCTTTGGACAGGGACCATATATGACCATATACTGCAGTCACAGAATATAGTATTGTTTATATGCCTCAGATGTTTGTGCAAAAAAATAGTTATGCGTAAAATATAAATAAAATTGACTTAATTCCTCAAGAAGCATTGAAATGGTACACTTCCAAATTAAAATACCACTACTACTTTAATATTACACTCATCACCAGAAGAGTAGCTGCACCCAGAAGGAGGTGTGGGAGTGCGGTGGTGTTGGGAAGGAAGATAAAGGTTACCAGGATCAATAACTGATAAATTTAGACTGATATGATCAATATTTATTGAGCTACACCTACAGAAGTCTGTCTCTCAGTATGGCATCAGGCAGCAATGTTTGCTAAGCCGACATGCCAGACGTCTCGGCATGGAGCTGTAGAGGTTCCTAATGGTGTCCTGTGATAATCCATCCCATGCAGCTTTAGTGTTCTCACCCAGGTCCTGCAGATGGTGTGGTAGGGATGGAGGTGGAGTGACACCAGGCCTTCTGGACGTGTGACACGTGACAACAAACAGCTGACCATGTCCACCTACTCTTTAAAAGCGGGACTCGTCATGGAAGATGACCCGCTGCCATTCTGAGTCAGTCCATGACAATCTGGCACGACATCACTGCAGTCTTAGGTGACGTTGACATGGTACTAAGGCCAGTTGTCTTAACGGTCTATGTGCATGTAGTCCTGTGTGGTGCAGCCGTCTGCCAACGATGCTGCCACTAACAGGATGACTCATGGAGGGCATCACTACTTAATGAATCTCCGCAGTTGTGGCTATTAGGTCAGCCATACGTACTGCATGGTGTGTACTTCGTACTGTAGACGTACGTTGTTTGGTAAGGGGCACTGTGAAAGATACCCAGCGCTCTAAAAATAATCCTTTCTGCCATTACCAATGCTGACTATTACTCATTTCCAACTTGTTTTTGAATTGAACTGATAAATCACATTTTTTTGGACGCTAATTTCTCACGGCTGCTAAGAAATGTAATTCACATCACATTAATGATAAATAGCCGGGTTCACTTTCCATTATCTTTCTGCATACGCTGCTCCACTGGCCATTACAATGTACAGAGCTATTTTTTTTTCCTCCCTTTTGACTTTTTTCATTGTCTTTTCCTCGAAGACTGCATCCGAGTTCAGCAAAAACGTGCTTGTCCTGCTCTATCTCCAACAATGGCTTATTCAGTGAGTTGGAAAAAGTGAAATAAATAACAGAGCTACAGCGGGTCCCAGCAGTGCCACTTTGCTATAGTCATCTTGGCCAGTTAGTCAGCAACTTTGGAGAAAGTTGGAACCAGAAATTGTGTGCACCTCGGCTTGATGAAAGTAGATGAGAGATTGACGACCATTTGCAGGAACTTCCGTCATTAGACTCCTTCCACAGTGCAGCATGGGGTCAGTGTTGAAGCTCGGGCTGGAGTTAGCATGTTTGCAGCCCCTCCATAAAGTCCTGCAATAAAAATGACCTCTGTCTGTGTTAAAGGGGCTCGCTGCGGTCAGCTCTACCATTAAGCCGTTAACAAGCAGTGCTAGCCCATTTATGGTAGTGTTATTTTTTTGTCTGTCTGCTCATAAATGTGGTAGTAAAGGCTGCAGCATGGGAGGGTCTCGCCTTGGGCCCGGCATCGCTCACACTGCAGCTGTTAATGAAGTGGAAAATTAAAAGAGAGCGCTGGACGATAGAATCACACTCCCCTTCAACAAGGACTTTCCACACCTCGCATTGGCCATCAGAACCATGGCTGAGCAGGCCGTATAAAGCAAGGATGGGCAGTTCCAGTGCTAATGGGCCACAACTTGTTATAGCTAGCCCTCCAGGAACGGCTAGACCTCGGTATTACTCCATAGCAATGACCAGAATGTTTCAAAGATGCAGGGATTGCATTTATTATAGCACTGAGGCCGATTACAGTTACTACTCAATCACCAGATCTCAGTTATTTAAGAAGATGGCAATTAATTAAGATGATTACAGTCATCTTATCGGCAGTCTTCAATTTTCAGGATCATGCATTTACATTGTCATTTCAACCATATACAGTGGTGTACAGTGCACAGTGAAACGAAACAACGTTCCTCCAGGACCAGGGTGCTACATAGAACAATAAACACAATAATACACAAGACAATTTACAATATACAAAACAGCAAACAAATACAGGGAGGGGACAGTGCAGATAGCCCACTGCTACCGGTGCCCCCTCTTTCGGCTACAGGCGAGGCCGCGATCTACATTTACATTTCTGGCATCTAGCTGACGCTCTTATCCAGAGCGACTTACAAGGTTAATCACATTACAGGCCAGTGTAGTGTTAGGAGTCTTGCCCAAGGACTCTTATTGGTGTAGCACAGCATAGTCACCCAGACCGGGATTCGAACCCCAGTCTCCCACGTGTGGTGGTGGCTACTTGGCGGGTAGTGGTGTTATCCGCTGAGCTACACCAACTGCTACATCTGGAGGGCTGGTTGCCGCAGCAGACCGAAACCGCATAGCGTCTCTAGTAGCTTAGCATTACGGTGTTACTTGGATGTTTCCGGTAGTGTAGCAGTGTCTGACGGTCGTATACATAGACACCGGTTGTTCTTATGTCCATGCTCAAAAAGACACATGTAAATAAACAAAAAGCACCTTTTTGTATCCGGAGCGGCCGCTGCGAGCTACAGCTGCGCTGCCATCTTGTTACCTCTTGTTATCTTGCTGTGAATATGAAATGTGCTTTCGGTCCTCTTCCTTTAGAGGGCGGCGGTGAGTCATGTTTGTTTATTTGATATTTGTCTCATTTACAGTATTGTACTAAAATCAATCTGGTTTAAAATATATACTAAATTATCCTATTTACACTCATCATCAAAAGAACAGCTGCACCCAGAAGGAGGTGTGGGAGTGCGGTGCTGTTGTGAAGGAAGATAAAGGTGACCAGGATATAACAGAATAACTGATGATACATTTAGACTGATATGATCAATATTTATTGAGCTACACATACAGAAGTCTGTCTCTCAGTAGGGCTTGGGCTGCCATGTTTGCTAACTGAACACGCCAGACGTCTCGATATGGAGCTGTAGAGGTTCCTAATGGTGTCCTGTGATAATCCATCCCATGCAGCTTGAATATCCTCACACAGTTCCTGTAGATGGTGGAGGTGGAGTGATACCAGGCCTTCTGGACGTGTGACAACCAGCCGTTCATCTTGGTGCTGACCACGGTGCCTCCACACATGGATTCGTTGGTCGCCTCCACTGAGACCGAAGCGGGACTCGTCACTGAAGATGACCCGCTGCCATTCTGAGTCAGTCCATGACAGTCTGGTACGACACCACTGCAGTCTTAGGTGACGGTGACGTGGTGTTAAGGGCAGTTGTCCTAACGGTCTGTGTGCATGTAGTCCTGCGTGGTGCAGGCATCTGCCAATGGTACAGGCTCTAACAGGATGACTCATGGAGGACATCCATGCTCACTGGATGCCTGAATCGTGGGTGTTGGGTCAGTCAGGTACAACGCTAAGACTAGTCCTTGTTTACCGCACATGCACGGCCGAGTTTGAAACTTAAATCGTTAGCATGTCTCACAATGCCAAATCTACCCACCAAATTTCATTCCTGTTGGTCGGTTCTTTCTGGGTGTAGCTGTCTGTGCAAAAGTGTGTATCCCAAATTAAGGACTAAGAGTTTGGGATAGCATCTTTACGGCACAGTGACTGTGAAACTGAGTAACCGAAAGGAGGCTGAGTATCAGTCAACATGTTGGTTCACCGCGGTTAGCTTGACCGTAACTGGCCTTGCCGACGGCTGCGGAGGAAGAGAAACAACACCAGTGTCGCACTGACCCCTTAATCTGAAATATTTACACCGGCAACTTAAAACACCGGCGTGACCTCACACTTCGGCTCCAGCTGTCATTCCCACTGCAAACATCAGCAATGCGCGGGCTTTGAACGTGGGGCAAGTGCCAAGGGCTGCGCTAAAGGCAAGAGCTAGCTCAAGATTAAAAAAACTCCGGAACATTCCGCTGTGATGCTTTAATAAGACCCCCTCCCCCCAGGCCTCTAGTTAACACCGGAGACAGCCAGGAAAAATATTTCTTGGTTTTGAGTCAAACCTCAGCACCACAGAGCAGACTCATCTTCAGGGCTTTCTCTCCTCTCGTCTTCCTTTTCTCTTTTCATATCACAGGCGGAGGATCCTTGTCAGAGCTGCACGAACTGTGCTGCGTTCCCTCTGGGTAGCGCGGCTAAACTCAGCCTATTGTGTAATTTACAGAGGAGCACGGAAGCAAACAAAATGGTTGCGTGAAAATTGAAATTGTTGTGAAATTGCTGCTTTAAGACAGCCTGTGATCATTTTCCTCTCGCTCTTTCTCACTCTCTCTCTCTCGTAGCTATTCCTCCTTTGAATTATCTATCTATCTATCTGTCTCTCTTTCTTGCTGTATTTTTTCTGCTGCCTCCTTACATTATGTCTATCTCTGATCTCCTACAGTACACCTCTGCTTCAATCCATACGCTGTATATTTTTCATTTTTCATTTTTCAACATCTATCTTTCTTTATATCCTTTACTTCTTCTCTCCTCTTATACTTCTCTCCTCTCCTCTCCTCTTCTTCTCTTTTCTTCTCTTTTCTTCTCTTCTCTTTTCTTCTCTTCTCTTCTCTTTTCTTCTCTTCCTTTATATTCCTCTTCTCTTCTCTCCTCTTCTCTTTTCTTTTCTCCTCTCTTCTCTTCCTCTTCTATCCTTTTATTCCTCTCCTCTCCTCTTATATTCCTCTTCTCTTCTCCTCTCTTCTCCTCTCCTCTCCTCTTCTCCTCTCTTCTCCTCTCCTCTCCTCTCCTCTCCTCTTCTCTTCTCTTCTCTCCTCTTCTATCCTCTTCTCTTCTCTTCTCTTCTGTCCTCTTCTCTTCTCTCCTCTCCTCTTTTCTCCTCTCCTCTCCTCTCCTTTTCTATTCTCTTCTCTCCTCTTCGTCCTTTTCTCTCCTCTCTTCTCTTCCTCTTCCTCTTCTATTCTCTTCTCTTCGTCCTCTCTTCTCCTCTCTTCTCTTCCTCTTCTCTTTTCCTCTCTTCTCTTCCTCTTCTCTTCTCTTTTCTTCCCTACTCTTCTCTTCCCTACTCTTCTCTTCTCTTCTCTCCTTTTCCTCTTCTCTTTTTACATTCTTCCCTTTCCTTTTCTCATTTTCTCTTCTCTATTCTTTTCTTCTCTACTTTCTTTTCTTATTTTTCCCCATTTTCTCGCTAATCATCTTTTCTGCTCCTCTGTTCTTCTCATCTCGTTGCTTTTTCTCTTCTCTTGTCCTTTTGCTTCTTTCCTTCTCTTCCTTTCTCTCCATTTCTTATGAATCCATATATTGGCTGATGTGTTCCTGTTCCTTTTGTCATTATACACCAGTCGGTCTATATCTCTATCCTCACCCTTCCTTACCTTCTCTTATCTTCTCTCTGTCTATCTGTCATTGTATCTCTCAGCCTGTCTCCTTTGACCCTCCTTTTCTCCTCATTCACTCTCAGGTTTCAGGTCTCTCCCTCTCTCTGTCTGCTGTATGAGGCGGTATGAGGGGGACAGTGGATGACCCCTTGTCTCGCTGCACGGTCCTCCACATCTCCAGGGTCTGCTCCGTCTTTCAGATGGGGGGGGATTTCAGAACAGGATGTTTTTCTGACAAAGCCCCCAGTAAATAACTCCTTTCATAAAGCACACTCGTTCTTTTCATGCCTGTTATTTATATCTCCTCGGCAGCCGAGGAAAGACGAGCTCGATTCTCTGTGTGTAATTGAGTGCAAAGAATTCTTACATAATAATCGATTCACGTCTGAAATGATGTGGCCACAATGGAAAAGAGCCCTCTACTCCCGGGACTAAATTACAGCGGGGTTGCTCTGCCCGGCGCAGCGCGGTTATTGAGGGCCACACTGTTTGCAGATATTAGTTCCAGCACAATGCCACCTAATTAGGTTTGTTGCTTTGTTAGGGGGGAGAGCTCATTAGTGAAATCAGGTGATGTTTATGGGGTTGGAATGAGCATACCTGCAGAAAGAGGAGCCCTCAAGGACCTTGGAATTTCAGAACAGATGCAGTTATGGTTTCCTCATTAAGACCTGATAGTTCATAGTAGGAATATGAGAAAGTAAAAATACACTCTTCGCCAAAACCAGTGTGGGACTGCAGTGCTGTTGGGAAGGAAGATAAAGGTGACCAGGATCAATAACTGATGATGCATTTAGACTGATATGATCAATATTTATTGAGCTACACATACAGAAGTCTGTCTCTCAGTATGGTGCTGGGCCGCCATGTTTGCTAACCCAACATGCCAGACGTCTCAGCATGGAGTTGTAGAGGTTTCCAATGGTGTCCTGTGATAATCCGTCCCATGCGTGAGCTTTTCTTCATAACCCTGCCCATCTATTGCAAATGAAACATGATTGGTTGATTCCTCTGTCAGTTCCTAACTGTGTTATTGGTTCTGAGTTGGGTCAGAAAGTCTGGACCAATGGAAGAGTTGGCTGGCTGTGTCTGAAATAGAATGAGTGTTGACGGTTGCTTGGTTGGTTAATTTATTCATTAATTCACCCATTCATCCATCAATCATTGATTAGCTGGTTGAGTAGTTGGTTGATTCATTAATTTATCTTTCATTCATCAGTCATTCATTTGTGCATTATATAATCATTATTTCATTCATCCATCATTCATTTACCCACCCATCATTCATGAATTCACTCACTTATCCATTCATGCATCAATCAGCGATTGGTTGGTTGTTTGATTCATTCATTAGTTCATAATTCATCATTCATCAATCATTGGCTGATTGGTTGGTTTGTTCGTTTACTCATTCTTTTATTCATCCATCCATTCATTCATCCATTCATTCTTTCATTCCTACATCCATCCATCCATTTACCCATTCCTCATCTAAACTGCTTATGCTCTTAAGTCACAGGACTGAGGATTTTGTGCTGGAACCTGTTCCTTTGGTCAGTGGCTGGAACGCAGGACACACTGTGGACAGGTTAGAAGCGTTCAGTTAAAGCTGAAGTCTTTTGATTCTCCAGAAGAAGGCCTGCAAGTTCTTCTGACCACAGCATTCTCATTCCCAGCCTGCTAGCCCACTCCAGCCAGTGACAGCTGCAGGGAACAGACACTACACACTGTCCAGTCTCACTGTCCTCCAACACCTCAAAGCTGTAATGTTCCTGTCAGACTCTGCTGCTGCTGAGGCGTGGTGTGAGACAATGAGCAGCCCCTACATTCCCACCAGCTGGAGAAAAACATGCAGTCTAAGCGGCTCACTGAAACAAAATGGCATTGAAAACAGCCTCTCAGCCTCCCTTCAAACCGCACAGCAGAAGACACGTACAGGGTCACAGTTGCAGCTTAACACGCGCGTGTAATGAGTGTGAAGAGCTGTGGTACTTAACTGCCTCTATTCATTTATGTGCACATATCTCACTGCTTCTTCTCTGAGCTCCATCTACACCCATACAAAAAGGGTTCCTCCAGCGCTCCTTAGTGAAAGGAACAATGGCTTTGTGTAGAAGGTGAAGAATTCCGAGAGCTTTTGGATGCGTAAATGGTTCCCTGCGTTTGGTTAAATGGCAGATGGTCACCTTCCAGCCGTTTAATGTGATCCTCTTGGGGTGTCCAGCTGAGATATCGATAAGTTAGCCATCGGCCGTCCACACTGCAGTTGACC
>JAMWET010005551.1:0-17749 GCA_024036415.1 Prochilodus magdalenae
TTTTCCCCCATTTCGTTCTCTTAATCATCGACATAGCATACTTCTCCCCCCTTCTGCGCACAACGCATGACAGAGTCGCGCCCCAAAAAATGGAGAGACACACAGGCCCAAAGGAGCACTCCAGTCACGCTAACCAGATGAGCGGGTGGGAGTCGAACTCTCGAGTGCGGTATCGACGCTGGTGCATCCTAATTTTTTTTTTTTCATGAGGTCAAAGAACACACACAGTGAAGCTCTTAGCAGCTGTAAACAAAGTATACAGATCATGTAGTAGAGATACAGTACACTAACACACTACACTTACTGAGTTTATGTACACAAACAACGATACTTACAGTACACTAACACATCTACACTTACTGACGTTGCTGTACACCAACACACGACTTACAGCCCCACACTAACGCATTACACTTACTGAGTTACTGAATACACAAGACACACTACTTGACAGTACCCTTAACGCATTTACAATTACTGAGTTACTGTAACACCCAAACACACTACTCTACCAGTACACTAACACACTACACTTACTGAAGTTTACGGTACACCGAACACAACTACTTAGAGCACACTAAACACATTACACTTTACTGAGATACTGGTACACCAACACACTACTTACCAGTACACTAACACATGACAACTTACTGAGTTTACGTTACACCAACACGCTACATACAGTACACTAAACACATTACACTTACTGAGTTACCGTACACCAACACTGCTACTTACAGTACACTAACACACTACACTTACTGTGAGTTACCGTACACCAACACGCGTACTCTTACAGTACACTAACACACTACACTTACTGGAGTTACGTACACCAACACGCTACTTACAGTACACTAACACATTACACCTTACTGAGTTACCGTACACACCAACACGCTACTTACAGTACACTAACGCATTACACTTACTGAGCTTACTGCACACAATACACTACTTACAGTACACTAAACACATTACACTTACTGAGTTACTGTACAACCAACACACTACTTACAGTACCACTAAACACACTACACTTACTGAGTTACTGTACACCAACACGCTACTTACAGTACACTAACACATTACACTTACTGAGTTACTGTACACCAAACACGCTACTTACAGCACACTAAAACACATTACACTTACTGAGTTTACTTGACACCAACACCACTACTTACAGCACACTAACCACATTACACTTACTGAGTTACTCGTTACACCAACACACTACTTACAGTAACACTCAAAACAGTTACACTTTACTGAGTTACTGTACACCAACAACGCTACTTTACAGTACACTAAAACATTACACTTACTGAGTTACTGTACACCAAACACACTTACTTTACAGTAACTAACACACATACACTTAATGAGTTTACTGTACACAACACAATACTTACAGCACACTAAACACATTTACACTTACGGAGTTACTGTACACACCAACACACTACTTACAGTACACTAACAACATTACACTTACTGAGTTACTGTACACCAACACACTACTTTACAGTACACTAACGCATTACACTACTGAGATATCCTGTACACCAACCACACTATACAGTACACTAACACATTACACTTACTGAGTTACTGTACACCAACACACTACTTACAGTACACTAACACATTACACTTACTGAGTTACTGTACACCAACACGCTACTTACAGTACACTAACGCATTACACTTACTGAGTTACTGTACACCAACACACTACTTACAGTACACTAACACATTACACTTACTGAGTTACTGTACACCAACACACTACACACTAGAAGAGGCTGCAGTGTCCCTTCACAGTAACGCTCTACTCATTAAATAAACCCCCATAAACACGCTTAATCCGACTACTGAGTGTGTTAGCTAAGCTAACCATAGCAAAGTTAGCAGGCCAGGCTCGCAGGTCAAAGTTACCCTCTTTAGAATTTGAAGGCTCAAATCAGACAGCACAAAGCCAAGTGAAAGCTCAACGCACTTAACAACTAACACAATTTAAGACATCATTCCTTCTTTAGACACCTTCAGCCAGCGCTGTGTGTGTTCTCTCAGGCCTCGTTCAGAGACGCCTGGAGCTGCAGGTCATTCTAGGGTCACAGTCCAGAATAATTAGCTGCTTCTAAACACGGTGCTGTCCTCACTGCTGATGGATCGGTAGTTGCGTGCGCTGCCACATACACAAACACACACACATACAGACATACACATACAGACACACACAAACACACACACATAGACACAAGCACAGACACACACAGACATACACACACACACACACATACAGACACACACACACACACATACAGACACACACACACATACAGACACACACACAGACATACACACACACACACACACACACACATATATACACCCACAGGCACACACACATACACACGCACAAAGACACACACACACATAGACATACACGCACACACACACACACACACACACACTCTCTCTCACACACAAACACACACACGCACACACAAACACAACACACACACAGATACAGACACACACACACACACACACACACACACACACACACACACACAGACACACACACACATACACCCACAGGCACACACACAAACACACACACATAGACACACGCACAAAGACACACACACACATAGACACACGCACACACACACACACTCTCTCTCTCACACACACACACAGACACAGATACACACACACACACACAAACACAACACACACACAGATACACACACACACACAAACACAACACACACACAGATACACACACACACACACACAAACACAACACACACACAGATACAGACACACACACACAAACACAGACACAGACACAGACACACAGACACACACATATACACACACATACACAGACACACAGATATACACACACACACAGACACACACAGACACACACACATATATAGACACATACACACACACACAGACACACGCACACATACGTACAGACATACACACACACAAAGACACACACACACACATAGACACACGCACACATATGTACAGACATACACACACATACACAGATACACACACACACACACACACTGTGTGTACATTATGCAGCAAGTGTACTTTGTTGGAAAACATTTATTAACACAGTTTACCTTCTTTAGTAATAACGCTTTTGATGGAATGGAATTACTGTTTTACTTGATGTGTAATTTTTACCCCACGGGTTACCACATGCATCACGTTTCATCACCACATCTCTACTGTTGTCTGTCGAGTTTATTTCCGGAGTGTGAAATATCAAGAGAACAAAGTCCTCTATTATGCAGGAAAGACTCACTTTATATTTTATATCCGGCACTTTTTTCATCTAACTCGAACTACAAGAAACTTCGGCCAGTATTAAAGGTTTCTGGGTTCTTTTTCAAACCACTGGGAATTTGTATATGAGGGGTACTATGGGTACTATGACTACCTTTTAAAGCATTATAAAACAACAGCAGTGTTGCTTAATTATTTAAGTGCCCCACTGCACAGTAGGGTGTAGGAAAGTATTAACACACTTGAATATTACAATACTATCTTGTGCTACAGCATCACTTCTCAAAAACTCAGTATCAATTTGGAATTAAAAGTTTACAATGCTAAGAATTGTGTCCCCACTGATTTCTAGATAACAGTGTTGTAATCCATCAGCCATCAGACTCTCAAGTAGCATCAAACAGCGTCATTTCAAATGAGTAGTGCTAAAATAAAAAACAAGAAGAAACAAGCTTCTACAAGTTTACCATATGATTTAACCAGCCAATCACAATAACTGCTTAAACAGCTGCTAGTGCCAGAGTGCTGTTGTTAGACTGCAGTTACCATAATCTGCACATCTAGAGCAGTTATGTTCTCCTCATGTGATACCCGCTAATTTACACAGAGCTCAGCTCCCTTTAGAATCGCAAGGGTGGCAGGATGGGGAGACGAAGATGTGGTTCCTGAACACTCAAATTAAATTGCACGCAACTCACAACACATAAGAGTTGCATTAAGGTTTCACCACGTAAAGAGCCAGCCTACATGAGCAATTTTCGGACCCCAAACACGTCTTGGCTGATGGGAAATTGCTGTATTGAATCTTCAGCAGTCAGTAGTTTGTAAGAAAACCCAATAAACATGTGTTCTGCCTCAACTCTTTGGCTTTTGTGTCTGATTGAAGGAGTGTTAAGCCACGGAGTGTGTTCAGTACTTCTTGTTATAGATCTTCCATCAAACGTCTGACGCTTCCTTCAAGGGAAAAAGCTTTTTCAGGAGGTCACGGGGTCATTCACAGCATTCACTGGCTGCTTCAATAGGGCAACATGAAAGCAGTGCACACTGGGCCTCACATATACTGTCTGGCGGAAGTCTGAGGGCACCCATCGTTTCATAATGCCTTTACTGCACGAGCCTGTTTCTACATATATTCGCAAAAACAGTCACTGACTAGAACCAAGAAAAGAGAACATATTACACCGGCCCTCGCTTCACTTCCTTGGCTCCCAGTTCAATATAGGATACAGTTTAAAGTGCTTGTCGTTGTTTTTAAAGCAACTGACCTACTTATATTGCAGATTTGCTCACATCGACAATCACACAGCACTCTTTGAGATCTTCATCACAGAATTTGTTGGCCGGTCCTAGGGCACGTCTGAAACTCAAAGGTAATTGGGCATTTTCGGTGGATGTCCCAAAACTTTGGTACAGTCTACCAGCCAGTATTCGCCTTCCTTCTCTATCTCAGTTTTTAAATCAGGTCTAAAAACTCACTTATACAAACTTGTTTTTGAATAGTGAGAAACTGTGGTAACACGAGGTGTTTTCATGGTTGTTTAATCTATCCCTTACCTTACCCGGGGGCACACATTACATCCTCATGTTGTGATGTCAGCACTTGGCTCTTTAACCTCCTGATACCCCGACTTGCTTGGTGTGCAATTTTAATTTCTCCTAGCGATTTGTGATTAGTAGGACCTAACGAGTATAAAAACTACACATTGTCTTTGTACACAAAAGTTGTTTTGGCAAAAAAGAAGTTGTTTTGGCCAAAGGGTCAACATTTTAAAAAGTATCATGGTGCAGAGAAGTAGAAATGTAATGTCCTCATATGAGGGACGCTGGGGTCTCAGGAGGATAAGGCCAATACGTGCTTAAATCAGCAGTATAGAAAACAAAACTGTCTAATGGTTCTTTGGTCAAAACTCACTTTTCATACAAGAGAAGATACCCTGATCCATATTAAATATGCTGAAGCTACACACCTAAAGGATTAGCATAAGGCTTTTATACTTGAACTGAAGTTTAGCTGTTTTTAAGCATGGGGCCAGACCTTGTAGGTAAAATATGTACATTTTGTGACTAATACTGATTTTAGGGAGGCAAAAATAACCCATATTATCATATTATCCGCTGATATGATTAAATATTTATATTTTTTGAGTTTTTAATATAGTAGTTTATACTAGTCCTAGTATACTACGCTACTATACCTAGTTATACTACGTTTTGCAAACTGATATGATCATTGATTCTCAATTAAATCTGTTAGGTTCTGTTACTTCAACCATTTCAGCCTGTTAGCTGACATGTATCCAGCAAATGTCTGATTCATAACGGGCTTTCCATTGGTGCAGTTATTTAAGGCTTTGCGATACCATCTACAGAAAACAGGATCAAATACCTGCAGCTGAAAATGCAATTATCAATGACATTTTTGCTCATTCAAATAAAACCATGAGCCATCAATATCTACCAGGATTGCTGACATGTCGATTCTATTAGTTGCACTCTACTTATTAATTATACAATTGAAGAGAATCTGTAATAACCAAACCTTATTCTGAAAAATTCAAGATCATGTGTCCCCAAACTGTGTGGTGTGTTTAAATAGAGTGTTTAATAAGGTCTTTGTATTTCCCAGTTATGAGTTTGACCACTTTAATGTCCATAATCAGAAAGCTTCGTAACACAACATCTCAGAGTCACTTTGTGTCCAACTGCTGGGTAACAGGCATGCTCAACTAAAGTGGCCATAAAGCAAAGCGAGTGTTTGCTAATTGCCGTGCTTCCCTGTCTCTCCTCCCCCTTGTTGAGAAGGCATTCTGTTGTCTCTCTGAAAAGCAACTCCCCACCCCCCATGCCCCGCAACCCCCCTCGCCCCCGCCCAGTGGGCAGATGACAACAGTAATCAAAGCAGACATCTCTGCAGCTTGTATCTGCTCTGGGATCTACAATAGCAGTGCAATAGACCTTCTGCTCAAGCGTCCATTAGCTGACATCATTAACCCATTACACACCTGGTGCCCCCTGAGCTCTGCTGCCCCGCCGGGCTGCTAATCAAGTCCCCAGGGAGTACACCAGCGAGTGTACCCAAACGCAGACAAAGGAATTAACACAGATACAGTCTAGGAAAAAAATCCACAAAAAAGAAAGACTGTTTCAAAAGACATAGAGGACTGAAACATGGTAGACCGCCAGAAACATCGTCATCAGATACATACTACCTAAAGATTTCATCTTTGAGAGAAAGGAGAGAAGCTCCACTCCTGCTTCAGATCTGAAAACATCCACAGGTGTTTCTGTCCATCCTTCTTACACTGTGAGAAGAAGACATCTCAATACTACAGGGGGTCTGAAAGGATGTGTAGTTGCTCAAGAAGCACCACACTGAGAAAAGGAGACGGACACATTGAACAAAGAATCGGCTGGTGTTCTCAGAACAATGGACTGACCACCCCAGAGTCCAGACCCTAGCATCCCACTAAATGTGTTTGGGATTACTTGGACCGTGAGAAACACAAACTCCAACCGGTATCCAAGACTAAACTTTTGAGGTACGGAAAATTGTCCCTGCAGATAAGAAGAAGATTGAGAAGCTGGAAGTGAGTCTCCTGAACAGAATGGAATCTGTAATAAAGGCAAAACGTGGATGTGCTAAATACAGAACAAATAAATCTGGTTTTTTGATGCTTCTGGGTCATTTTTCAGTTTAATCTCTCATCACTGTCCATAACACGTATCTCCATTTTGGTCATGGCAGGTGTACTTCGCAATCCTTAGATGCTTAGATCAGCAGATGTACTCCAAAATCACTTGAATAAACCAGAGCAATGGACTGGCCACCCCGGGGTCCAGACCTCAACATCACTGAATGTGTCTCTATTGTCTTTTCCTTTTTGATACTGTGGCTGGTCTGGTTGTTTGCCTGGTTCTGACTTCTGCCCGTTTTCTCACTGTGACACAGGCCTTGCCCCTTGGTTATGTTAGCTTTGATCTTGTTGCTGCTGTGTTGTACTACCAGCCTGTTTAACAAACGTCTTTGCTTTTAGCTCAGCGCTTGTCTGCCCATCAACACATTCCTACCGTTGTGTATTTATGTAATCAGACACAGTGTGAGTTACATTATTATTATTATTGTTATTACAGTGAAACTAAACGGTATTAGAGTCATAAGATACAAACTCAGGTATTACCTTCTTGATTCTTCATTACTACACATTTATGGCATTTAGCTGACGCTCTTATTCAGAGCAACTTACAAAGTTAATCACATACTCTTATTGGTGTAGTACAGCGTAGTCACCCAGACTGGGAATAAACCCCATCTCCCACATGTAGTGGTGGCTCCTTAGTGATGTTATTCGCTGAGCTACACCAACCACACCTCCATCAGGTCATACCATCAGTTCACAAAGGTCTGCTTCACATGTAGGCCTACCTCTAGAGAAGTACCGTTACCCAGTAATAGATAAGACAATGGCTATGTGTTCATTTATTAATGACTAGAATACGTGCATATAATAAATTACAGCTTGATACCATGGTGTTACTATTACACTGCTGCCTTGTTACCACTCACTTATTATATATAAAGGACTATAATTTAAGCACTTTTAAGTTTCTTAGTTCATTACAACTTGTTACCATTACTTTACCCTTTCATAGAGGCCTTGTTAACACTCACTCTAATTATTTATTATTTAGTAACAACTAGGAAATCAGAATTTCTTAATACAATTTATTACCATTTCATTACCATGTAATTACCGACTTATTACCATCCTGTAAAGTGCTACCAGTCAGGTTTTTACTCATATTACTTTAGAGGACGGCAGCACATGGCTCATGAAGGAAGTCACAAATTCGTGGCCGTCTCTGGACCCACTATTCCACTTGGAAGGCACTGTGAACCGGTCTGGGTTTGAATCCATCATTGCAGATCACGTACACCCAAACATGCTAATTGTCTTATCTGGGGCAGATGGGATATGTCTGACACTGGTTGGAAGAGCATGAGCAAGACTTTCAAGTACTACGCTGGCCCCCTAATTTTCCCAGATTTGAACCCAATGGAGCATCTGTGGGACACCCTCCATTGCTCTGTGGATCCTCCCCGATGCACCCTCCAGCAACTCTAAAGTTATGAATGTTTTTGTCTCCTCCGGTGCATGTTTTTCTTTGGACAGGAACAATAAGCCTTCTCCTTTTTTCCCTGACAATGGAAAAGGAATAACTTGACTAGGACACGAACATATGAAGGGTGGTCTCTGGTTTTGGTACAGTACTGTACCACACAATATGAATGTAGATATTGACTGAAGGAACAGAAATCTACTCATACTGGCTCACTGCATGAGCGAGGCCACGTGGATGCCACTTTACTCTATTAGAGAAACATGAGCATGATGGAGATCAAAGCACAAATGGCACAAATTCCCCCTGATCTAATTCTCCTCTGAATGACATCATCTCATCCAGACCTTAAATCTGCAAATCCTATAAACAGCTCGAGAGAAACATGAAATATGATCTACACAAGGGCTGCAAGATATTGGAAAAAACTGACATTACAATATTGTTTTTCTCTGCGATATACACAATTACGTCACATTATTATGACCACCAGCTATTATCCAAAGTAACCACCACGGTCAACATGGACAGCAGCTAGATGGGCTGCTGGGAGTGACTCAGTAAAGTCCTGGTAGGTTGTCACAGGTATCTGGAGTCATGCTTACTGCAGTACATCCCACAGCTGCTGGAGGGTGCATAAGGGAGGATCCACAGAGCAAACATGACTGACCATCAAGGTGGTCCCACAATTGCTCAACTGGGTTCAAGTCTGGGGAATTAGGGGGCTAGGGAAGTACTTGGAAGTCTTGCTCATGCTCTTCCAACCAGGGTCAGACATTTCAAGACGTGTGACATGTTGCACTATCTTGCTGGAAGATCCCATCCGCCCCATCAAAGACTCATGTATGGATGTACGAGCACGTATGGGTGTACGGGATCTGCAAGGATGGATTCATACCTACATCAGTTGAGAGTGCCTTCCACATGGAAGCGTGGACCCAGAGAATGGCACAAAACTGTGACGTGCTGCCACTGTAGAAAGTGGGAAGTGGTCATAATAATGTGACTCGACTGTGTATACTGTGATATGACAAAATATTCAGGAATTTTCACCAGATGACTTGAACGGCAATAATACAATAATAATTAAACCAACAATAATACAACCCTTGTGAGTGTCAGCCATGGTTTCTGGTGCTCTGTAATCGGTTTCAGTGCACCAAACACCTAAGCTAAGCTAAGCTAAGCTGAAATGATACATTGTGTAGCCATAATGTAACCTGTGGTTTTAGCTGATGCATGAACCAAACATCACAGAACAGGAAGTGGCTGCAACAATTACGGTTGATCGCATTCTAATGCTCAGCGGAGTGAGTGATGAGAGTTTAAGACCGATACATGAACTTTCTCCTAATCAAATAAATAAATAAATAATTACTCAGTGTTTTAACTAGCTCTCCCTTGCCTCCACACCTTTGCTGGGGCCCACCCTCTCTCCTTTTCTCTCTCTCCCTCTGGACAGATTAAGCAGGGAGTGAGGCAATCAAAGAATGCAGTGCAGTGCGGGTTTACAGACGGGTCGACTGGGAGGGCATCTGGTGCAGACCTGAAGGGGATTTTCAGCTCACTGCTGGCTCGTCCTGCGGTAATTACCCCTGACCAATTGACTCCCACAAAAATGCTTCTCTTACATTCCTGCTACTGAGAAACAAAAGACACAGACAAAATCCAGGCTTCAGGAAGGCTGCTGCTCCTGCAGCTATACCTTCACTCTTCTGTCCGTTTTACATATAACCAACACGTTTTATTAATTTGGACATTTTTTTCACCACTGCCTACATTAAATAGGCTAAATCCCAGAAAGCAAACAGATATGGGAAGAAGATATGGCCCTGCTGGCCCACTGTTGGCACTGGCAATCTGCTGTGAGCCAAAGGTGGTCCACATATTTACAACATGCATTTGGCCCACCTGTCCCAAAACAGATCTTGTCCAAGATACAGCAGACGTGGCCCGAATGTGGGGCATATGTGATTCACATCTTGGTACCAGAAGTGCAGTATGAGTGCAGAACCAGCGAGACTTCATCAGCCTGTTGGGAATGTAGCATAAGAACCAACACAAGTTTCCCTTTGCTAGGTTTGAACCGGGCTCTCTTAAGATGGTGACTTAGCCACCAGATTAATGGCTACGGTCATAACACACCTGCGCCATCATAACAAGCTACAAGGAATTTTATTACTTAGTTATCTTTAAAAATGACATGTATACACACATAAACAGGACATCACATAAATATAAGTATACATAATATCGCTGGCACATGAATGCTATAATCTTGGAGCATCTAGTCAACAACAATGCATAGCTTCTCATAACATCAGCATAAAATCAACTTTCTTACATCTTTGTTGTGCATTTTATGTCTGTATTGTGCAGCCCTACCTGCCAGCTACATTAGCCTCATAGCGCTAGTGCAGTATCAATGAAGCATAGTTCAGGAATATGCCTTGGTTGACGTCCTACATTTGGTGCAGATGCAGGTAACACTTGTCTAGTTAGGTGACGATTGTCGCGTTCACGTTGACTGATTCCTGATGCCGTAATAAATAAAACCATAAGCCACTAAACACAAGCCAGTGAGCCCTGGATCACATTGCTAGACCTTGGGGAACCAAACATACGGAATCCGGAATCTAGCCAATTTACATATGGCTTTGACGCACCTAGGGTGGCCTTGCTGAGATGTTCACCCACAGCGGAGGTCTGCAGAGCAAGGGAAACTTTGAGCATCGTAACTCAGCATAACAGGGGCGTTATGCCCCCTCTCCAACCATACATGACAATGAAACATGAGCATGATGGAGATCAAAGCACAAATGGCACAAATTCCCCCTGATCTAATTCTCCTCTGAATGACATCATCTCATCCAGACCTTAAATCTGCAAATCCTATAAACAGTTCGAGAGAAACGTGAAATATGATCTACACAAGGGCTGCAAGATATTGGGAAAAACTGACATTGCAATATTGTTTTTCTCTGCGATATACACAGTTAAGTCACATTATTATGACCACCAGCTAATATCCAAAGTAACCACCACGGTCAACATGGACAGCAGCTAGATGGGCTGCTGGGAGTGACTCAGTAAAGTCCTGGTAGGTTGTCACAGGTATCTGGAGTCATGTTTACTGCAGTACCTCCCACAGCTGCTGGAGGGTGTATAAGGGAG
Source organism: Prochilodus magdalenae (assembly GCA_024036415.1). Classification (NCBI taxonomy): domain Eukaryota; kingdom Metazoa; phylum Chordata; class Actinopteri; order Characiformes; family Prochilodontidae; genus Prochilodus; species Prochilodus magdalenae. Next base: position 11,617 of record JAMWET010005551.1, read on the forward strand.
GATCCACGGAGCAAACATGACTGACCATCGAGGTGGTCCCACAGTTGCTCAACTGGGTTCAAGTCTGGGGAATTAGAGGGCTAGGGAAGTACTTGGAAGTCTTGCTCATGCTCTTCCAACCAGGGTCAGACATTTCAAGTAATAAATAAAACCATAAGCCACAAAACACAAGCCAGTGAGCCCTGGATCACATTGCTAGACCTTGGGGAACCAAACATACGGAATCCGGAATCTAGCCAATTTACATATGGCTTTGACGCACCTAGGGTGGCCTTGCCGAGATGTTCACCCACAGCGGAGGTCTGCAGAGCAAGGGAAACTTTGAGCATCGTAACTCAGCATAACAGGGGTGCTATGCCCTCTCCAACGATACGTGACAATGAAACGGCACGTTTGTGTTGTTAGTGTTATAATCACGTGACCAGCAACTAGTTGATATCCAACGTAAAGCATCATCACCAAGCAAGTCACTGAGTCGTCTAGCAGACGTCTGTGCAGCCTCAGCTGTATACCCAGTTACTGCCATTGTCATTTGTACTTTATGACATAATGCAATTCCTTGCCTTCATTTTCAATCTGCCTAGAACTTCTGCCTACAATAACAACCTCACAGAGGCTCATTCCTTCTGAGTCATTTTCAGAATTTGCTGACAGCTCACAGTAAATCAGTTTAAGAGCACAACAGTACAAGAGGAATGGTATGTTCTAGGAATAGTACATTCCAAGAAGGAACCTTCCTACCTGAGGAAACAGACTGTTTACTCCTATTGGCTTGCTTCCTGTGATCAAACACGATCCTGGACAAAGTTGCTCCTAATTCAAAAAAGTAACTCCAGATGCTGGGTTATCCCTGAGGCTACTGTTATCCTTGGGCTCCTGAAACCCCTTATGAAAACTTCCTCTGTCGCTGGCTGGGAAGAGAGAGAAGGAGAAAGCCAGCCTCCTCCTCGGCAGTGGCCTGATAATGATGAGACTAAGGACGTTAGCCGGGTCCCCGTCCGGTCCCAGCCGGTCGTCATTAGCATAACTACAGGCTGACTGGCAGCTCCTGACAGGCTGCTGAATTAATGAGCTGTGTGCAGCCACAGTTAGACTGTCACTTTAGCGCTAAAGCTCTTTCTCTGCCGGAGACAGACGGCTCCAGTTCGCTCTTTAGTGCCGGACACTGACTAATGCGATTAGCTAGGAGTTGGGTTGATGATGACTGACCGCACACACACCAAAAGCACATGATAACAAGCTAGTAATTCAAGCTAGCAAAGGCAAAAAGCTCTGAACACCTCCAACAACCATTCTACCCCATGCTCCTCCGCTACAAGCATCTGAACAGTCCAGAGTAGTCCATGCTCAGTCCTCTCACCTATGAGATGACCACCAGAACAGCTTAACTGCTTAACTTTTTACAGACTGCTTAACTGCACAGACTGCACTTTTTGCACATCCCCTGTGATTCAGTTTATCACTTCTCTATAAGGATTATTCTGTCTATACTGAATATGTACACTGTGTGTATGATACATACAGGGGTTGGACAATGAAACTGAAACACCTGTCATTTTAGTGTGGGAGGTCTCATGGCTAAATTGGACCAGCCTGGTGGCCAATCTTCATTAATTGCACATTGCACCAGTAAGAGCAGAGTGTGAAGGTTCAGTTAGCAGGTAAGAGCACAGTTCTGCTCAAAATACTGCAATGCACACAACATTATGGGTGACATACCAGAGTTCAAAAGAGGACAGATTGTTGGTGCACGTCTTGCTGGCGCATCTGTGACCAAGACAGCAAGTCTTTGTGATGTATCAAGAGCCACGGTATCCAGGGTAATGTCAGCATACCACCAAGAAGGACGAACCTCCACCAGCATCACGTAGTGACCTGGCCACTATCCTGCAAGAGGAATGGCTTAAAATCCCTCTGACCACTGTGCAGGACGCAGTATATGTCATTCCCAAGACCAACTGACGCTGTATTGGCCGCAAAGGGAGGCCCTACACCATACTAATAAATGATTGTGGTCTAAAACCAGGTGTTTCAGTTTCATTGTCCAACCCCTGTATTTATATATATATATATATATATATATATATATATATATATATATATATATATATATATATATATATATATATATATTATATAGCATACATTTTCTTAATTTTTATACTAACATATTTTTCTTCTATCTAGTAATTTCTTTCTTATTTAGTACTCAGTATTTATATTGTATTTGTTTAGTACTTTGTTTAGTCCGGGAGCGAGTGCAGAGCAAGAATTAAATTGTACAGTGCAACTGCTTGTTTCTCTGTGCACATGAAAATAAACGCTTGAATTTCAATTTGAATTTACTTACAGGGTAAACTTTCAAATAAATAAATGAATCATCAAAACAATGCCGGCACCCAGAAGGAATCAGCCGACAGGAATGAAACTTGGTGGACGGGTTTGACATAAGCTAGGATGGATTGCTATAACCGACTGACTCAACAGTCACAACTGTGGACAATCGGTGAGCAGTGATGCCCTCCAACTGCCCTTAACACCACGTCAACATTGCCAAGGACTACAATGGTGTTGTGCCAGACTGTCATGGAGTGACTCAGAATGGCAGGGGGTCATCTTGAGTGATGAGTCCCGCTTTCGTCTTGGTGGAGACGACCAATGAATCCCTTGCACCAAGACCAACGATTTGTTGTCATCATCATACATCCAAAAGTGCTGGTTTCACTCCACCTCCACCCCTACCACACAATCAGTGGGAAATATGTGGGACTATTCAAACTGCCTGGGATGGATTATCACAGGACACTATTAAGAACCTCTACAACTCCATGACAAGACGTGTGGCATGTTGCGTTAGCAAACATGGCCGCCCAACATCATATAGAGAGACTACTTCTGTATGTGTAGCTCAATAAATATTGATCATATCAGTCTAAACTTATCATCATTTATTGTTCCTGGTAACCTTTATCTCCCTTCCCAATAGCACTGCACCCCACCCCTTTTTCTGGGTGCAGCTGTTCTTTTGATGAGGAGTGTATTTAATGTAATCAACCTAACGTTAAGACACAGCAACGACTCTAAACATCTAATCTCATTATACTAACACCCAACCAGGTCGACCTTTAACACCTACTCCATCACCATACGTCAGTTCCTCTGAAAGGTGTGGTCATGCTGTAGGGTTGGGTGGGTAGGGTAAGTAGATTGTCATTAAGAGAGGTCAGACAGAGGTTAGAGCAGAAAGGCTTTAAAAGGGGCAGCCTGAAAACATTCACATGTCCCGGTGCCGTGTCAGAAAGGTTTAAGCATTCCAGCTTCTGGCCTAACCGACTCCGGCTGCAGAATGTACTGCTTAATCCCTTTTTTAGTTGAGGGTTTGCAGACCGTGCAAAGGGGTTTAGCTGTTTGAGAATAACAACAAAACAACAGGAGTCTAAACCTTTTACCGGGGCTTTTTTCAATTGGGCACTTAATCATTTCCCTTTTCAAACTGCAGAACTGACAAAGCTGTACAACAAAACACTCTTATACTGGGACAATCATCCACTTGTTTTAATTCTAGGAAGATCTGTGAAGCAAGCAACATAGCTTAAACCACCTCGGCAACTGCCCAATCTAACAAAGAGGCTGATGCAGTTTGAGCAGACTCAGATTTGGGGAATTGTTTATGATAACGTTTTGGGTGACTATTGACTTCTATTGGTTCTTTAATGAAATGTGTCTGCACTTCATGGCAGGTTACGGTCTGTCTGTTGCTAAGGCCCAGTATCCATTGCTGACCTGGTCAAGACAGTCAGATATGCACACACATGTACACAGAGTAACTATATAACCAGCTCCCTCAGGTCAGACTTGAACTGTTGATGTGCGGGTTTCCCATTAGTGTTCCTTTTGTTCTCGGTTCTCACAGGGGAGCCTAGAATGCATGTAGATCAGAACTTCCCACTACGTCCTATGAACACATCTCGCTATGTGTGGGTCACCCAAGCGATTCCAGACTGAGTGACTACATTTGAGGTCAGGGGTGAGAAATATGACCAATATCTCATATCCTGGTATAGGTCATTTCCTTTCCAGGTAGCGATACTGTGGCATTGCCGAGAAAAAGGGGGCATGGGAAACACAGCGCTTATGATTAAGTTTCTTTTATCAAACACAGCAGCAGTGAGAACCATAACAGCTCAGAGGCAGGCAGGTCATCAGACAGGGCAGGCATTAACACTGCTCCAACTTTGCCACAGGCTTGCAGAGAACAACACAGCCAGCCATGCTGCACACACAATGTCCATACAGTCACAACTACTTAGAAGACTAAGGTCTCTCTTTCTGTGAGTCCAGCAGTACCCATGAGCCCTGACACATCCACAGTGACATGAGCTAATACTGAGACAAGAATACTACGTCTTCTGTAAACTCAAAGAGAAATAGTTCATATACAATGACCACATAGAAAGATCTATATATATATATATACATACATATCTATCTTCACTATCAATATTTTTATATATTCAATTCAACTTCAATTCAACTTCATTGTCATTACACTAATACAAGACTGACCAGTACCAGTCAAACATTTGGACACGGCTACTCATAGAAGGTTCTCCTTATGTTTATCATAATGATTTACTGTAGTATAAAAGTGAAGACATCAAATTATAAAATATCACTCATTGAATTATGCAGTCCACCTTAATTCCTCCAGAATGGAGCTTTACAGGAGGATAAAGCAGATTTCATATCCTGCAGTGGAGCTGATAGAACAAGGTTTATTACTAAGCAGCTTTGGAGCAATTCTACTGGTTGGTCCATCATGAATATTCATTAAACTGAAAGGGGAACTAGAGCTTTTACACTGTGCAGAAAAAGAGATCAAAGTTTTTACACCACTGAATATATATTAGAGGTGGAGATATGGAGGAATATCATACTGTGCTACATCAAGAGTATATGTGGTCTATCAGGATATGTAGTGTCTCAGACTCTCATCAGTTGGAGCTGTTAAGTGTAAGACTGTAGAGTCTTTAAGACCACCAACAACATCCATTTAGTTGGGTGTGCCTAAACATTTGACTGGTACTGTACATGAGCAAAGTGCATGCATAATTATAGTATAATTTTTTAAAAATGTGTAAAGCAAATTACAGCTGGGATATTTTACATGCATAACATTATGGATTATTAAGTAAACATGCATATGGATTATAAAGGCTCAAAAACTGATTAGTGCCCAGTCATGGCACACTGCTACAGAAGACATATCACCCAGCACTATCTGCAAAAACACTCGCCTGGACAGTTTCCACATAAATGTACATTCAGAATCGCGGCATCAGTCCAACTCTGGGTCATGGCACCTATTTCTTGTTGCTCTTTCCGAGAAGCAGTGCGGCTCCGGTTACTGCAGGATGTGATGTCATTGCCCTTTCGTGATGCTTGACTGCCAAGTCCTTGCAAAATACCCAGCAGTAATAAAAAGATAATGTAACTTTAGAAACCCATTCGGAACAGGGTTAGGCTTAACCCCTCAGTCCCCAGGTACATGGCTCAATCTTTCAGACGACAAGGTGATGTGACCTGCAGCAATTCACACAGGGGCGCCTCGGCGACACACAAATCACTGCTGCGGTGTGTGCGTTTTTCTAGCCAGCCTCTTTTTCACAGGCCTGTTATTAACTCTCTGGCTTTTGGCCGAGTAATAGATGCTTTACACACATCAGTTTTCAGCACACTGAAATGCACATCATCACTGTGTATACTGTACCATAATCCTTCTTAACGTTTTTACACTTTACATCAGTGCACGTATATATTTTAATATCTAATACACACGTTCATACTAACTGCTCTATCCTCTTAGCTGTACATATAATATACAGTCATGGCTGAAAGTGTTGACACCCCTGAATCTTTTCCAGAAAATGAAGTATTGCTCCCAGAAAATGATTGCAATTACACATGTTTTGTTATACACATGTTATTTCCTTTGTGTGATTTGGAACAACACAAAAAAAAAGGGAAAAAAGGCAAATTTGACATAATTTCACACAAAACTCCAAAAATGTCCAGACAAAATTATTGGCACCCTCAACTTAATATTTGGTTGCACACCCTTTGGAAAAAAATA
>JAMWET010005552.1:0-12500 GCA_024036415.1 Prochilodus magdalenae
CTCTCTCTCTCTCTCTCTCACTACTTCTTTCTCCTCTCTCTCTCTCTTCTCGACCTCTGTCTCTCTCTCCTCTCTTTTCCCTCTCTTCTCTTTCGCTCCTCCTCTCATACTATCCTCTCCAAACAAACACTCTCTCTCTCTCTCTGTTCTCCTCTATTCTCTCTTTCTCTCATTTCACCACTCTCTTCGCCGCACACTCTCTCTCACACCCACAACTCTCTATCTCTGTTTCTTGATACATCTCTCTTTCTCGTCAGTCCCTGTGTTCCTTTTTTTTTTTTTTTCCTGGGGTTTTTCTCATACTCTCTCTCTCTCTCTGAGTCTCACACATCATCATCTCTCTCTCCGTCGTCGTCTCTCCGTTCATCTTTTCTCTCTATGTTCACACACTCTCTCTCTCTCTCGCACACTCTCTCTCTCTCTCTCACACTCTCTCTCATACTCTCTCTCTCTCTCATACTCTCTCATACTCTCTCTCTCTCTCTCTCTCTCTCGCACACACACTCTCTCTCTCTGTCTCTCTCTTTCTCACTCTCACACACACACTCTCTCTCTCTCTCATACTCTCTCTCACACACTGTCTTTCTCATACTCTCTGTCTCACACACACACACTCTCTCTATCTCTCATACTCTCTCTCACACACTGTCTTTCTCATACTCTCTGTCTCACACACACACACTCTCTCTATCTCTCTTTCTCTGTCTCTCTCTCTGTCTGTCTCTCTCTCTTTCTCTCTCTCTCATATTATCTCTCTCTCTCTCCCTCTCTCTCATATTCTCTCTCTCAAACTCTCTCACACACACTTTTTCTCTCACACATTCTCTCACACACTCTCTCTCTCACACACTCTTTCTCTCTCTCACACATACTCTCTCACACTCTCTCTCTCACACTCTCTCTCTCTCTCTCTCTCTCTCTCTATACCTCCTTACGTATCTCACTCTGTCCTTTCTACTCTCTCTCACCATCTCTCTCTCTCCATACCTCCTTCCATACCTCATTGTTAGTCTTCACTCTATCTCTCTTTTTCTCTCTCTTCCATTTCTCTCCGTCCCTCCTTTCTGCATACCTCCATCCACACCTCCCTTTGTCATCTCTCTCCACATGTCTTTCTTTTTGCAGACCTTTCTTTTTCTTTGACTGTCTCTCATTCCACATCTCTCTTCTCCTTTGCTCTCTTCTTCCTCTCTCTCTCCCCTTCTCTCTTTTGTCTCCCTCATTCCTTTTTTCTCTCTCTGTGTCTCACTTTTTCCTCTCCACACATCTCTCCTGAGAGGTCTTTCCTCCTCTCCCTCTCTTCATCTTCTCTTCTCTTTTTTCTCCACACCTCTCCCACACACACTCATTCCCCTCTCCTTGTTATTCCTCTCTGCACATTTTCCTTTACCCTCTCTCTTTTCACATCCCCCTCGCTCGCTGTTTTATCTCCCACTTTCTCTTTTCTTTCTTTCTCCTTCATCCTCTACCTTTCACTGTTTTCCCCGCTTTCTCCCCCTACGTATCTTGCCTTCCACCCTTCCTTTTCTTTTCCTTGCTCCCTCTATTCCTCTTTCACACCCCCTCTTTCTTTTTTCTTCCTACCCTCTCTCTCCAAGTTTCTTCTTTCCAATTTTTTTCAATTTTCTCTGTTAGCTTACATTTTCTGTCCACTCCTAAACACTCCTTCTTTCTATATTTCCCTCTTCCTGTTTCTCCTCAATCCCTCATCCACATTTGTCTCTTTCTCTCCACATCTCTTACTTATTCTCTTTCTCTCTCCTTCTCTCCGTCCCTCTCCTCTCTCCCTCATCCTGTCTTATTCTTCTCTTTACTCTGAACCTTTCCCTCTCTCTCTGTTCCTCTCCTTCTCTCTCCCTCCCCTCTCACTCTTCTCTCTCCACATCTCTCCCTTTTTCTTCTCCTTCCCTTTTTTCTCTTCTGCCTCTTTCTTTCCAGTTCTCTCCCACTCTCTGTTCCCCTCTTTCACTCTCACGCTCGCTGTCTTTCTTTCTCTCCATTTCTCTCCCTCATTTTTCTTTCTCTTTCTTCTTATCTCCTCTCTATCGCTCTTTCTCACCCTGTCTCACTCTCATCTCTCGCCCAGTGTCTCTAATTTCTCCTCTCTCTACCTCACCCTTTCTCTTTTTGTCTTCTTTCTTTTCACACCCCTTCTTTTTCAACCTCTACTCTCTCTCTTACTGTCTCACATGTTATCTCTCTATACCTCTCCACATCTCTCTCTCTCTTTCTCTGTCTCTCTGCCTCTCTCTCTCTCTCTCTCTCTCTCTCTCTCCATACCTCCTTCCGTACCTCACTCTGTCCTTTCTACTCTCACTCACCATCTCTCTCTCTCTCTCTCTCTCTCTCTCTCTCTCACACACACACTCTCTCTCTCTTTCTCACTCATACTCTCTCTCTCTCTGCCTCTCTCTCTCTCTGCCTCTCTCTCTCTCTCTCTCTCTCTCTCTCCATACCTCCTTCCGTACCTCACTCTGTCTATTCTACTCTCTCTCACCATCTCTCTCTCACTCTCTCTCTTTCTCTCTCTCTCTCTCTCTCTCTCTCTCTCTCTCACACACACACTCTCTCTCTCTTTCTCACTCATACTCTCTCTCTCTCTCCATACCTCCTTCCGTACCTCACTCTGTCCTTTCTACTCTCTCTCTCTCTCTCTCTGTTTCTCTCTCTCTCATACTCTCTCACCCACTCTCTCTCTCTCTCTCTCTCTCTCTCTCTCTCTCTCTCTCCCTCTCTCAGTCTCCTCCATCAGCTTATTGTATCAGGTGATTAAATATTTAGCGCTGTTGTCCGGCTGTACGTGAAGGTGTGTTTGAGGCGGTGTGTGCGTGTGTGCTTGGGGACTCTCGGCAGATCTCAGACACCCAGACATCATCACCCGCCCCCTCACTCGCTTCCCCTGTCTGTCTCTCTCTCTCCCCCGCTCTGTCACTCTGCGTCAGTCTCACGGCAGACAGCCCGTGTGTTGGAATACACCTGAGGGATGACTCAATCTCTAACTTCTTTTGTCTCTCCCTTCCTCTGTGTGTGTGTCTGTGGCAGACCCCGGGGCAGTGGTGGAGACCCACAGTGCAGTTCCATATGCGGTCATAGGGGGCGTTCTGGCTCTGCTGGTTTTCACCGTCATCTGCGTGCTCATCGTTACCATCTGGTGCTCCGTCCGACAGAAAGGTGAGTCCAACAGTCAATCACAGGTGCCAGTGATGGTGGTGGTGGGCTATCTGGGTGAGGTGGGTGTAGATGGAGAAATTCAGAATGGTCGCTATAGTAACTACATATGTGAGGAATGTGGTTGATGCCTCCTGAATGGTCAGCATTAGAGTTAAGGTTGGTACCCGGGCGAATGTTGGGACCAGGGTTGGTACCTGACTGACCCAACAGCCATGATTGTGGCACCATGAGTCATCCTGTTAGTGGCAGACGGCTGCACAACACACTGTCATGCCAGCCAGACCCTGCAAATCCATGCTGAGACGTCTGGCGTGTTGGGTTAGCAAACCCTATGGCCCGACGCCATATCAGTCTAAATATATAACCATCTATTGTTCCTGGTAGCCTTTATCTTCCTTCCCAACACCACTGCACTTCCACACCTCCTTCTGTGTGCAGCTATTCTTTGCTGATGAGTGTATATCTCCTCTTAAGGAAGGAAAGGTGGTGGGTTATAAAGCATATCATATTGAGCCCACCACAGACTAATAAAGTGGGCTTGGAAGAAGGTGAGTGAGAATGTGATTGAAGCAGGCTATAAGAGCCTTTTGGCATATCTCCTAGCACTCCCAGTCCCGCTCTGTGATATACAGAGACCTGGGAAACAGAGGTGTGGCCTGATGGTTTTATAGCCCTTTAAGTTGACTGTATCAGTCAGCATCTATAAGGAAATGCTTTACTCTGTCCATGCATTTCCCTTAAAAGCAGTTGGCACCCACAGTAAGGCCCGTGTGCCAGGATTCGCAGCACACAGTAACACATTCAGTGGAGTGGGAGGGCCCAGAGATGCTCTATGGCATTACTTGAAGGGAGTTAGAAAGTGGCACTGGCTGTTTTGCACCTTGGGGTCGAACAGTTAAGCCATATTTAGCGTTCATGTATTTGCTGCAGGTAGTGTTAGCTTGCGTATGTGGTTTCTGAGAGTGTATGAAATCTGAAATTGGATGTTGGAGAGCTACAGCGACAGCCGTGTTTGTGGAAACGTGTCTATTTCCAATATATTTCGTAGGTAATAATGTTTTATTAACTGCTTTGGACAACAAACATGTCTTGGCTTATCAGTTAGAATTGGGGTTGGTGGGCCCTTATGAAACAATAATATATGGCAATGTATTGGAAAATATAGTGCAATATATTAAATAATATAATGTCATATATGGGAAACAAGTGCATATATTTTGCATATATGTATATAGTGATAAATATATTACAATATATTGTATTATACATAAGGAACCGCCGCTTTTCATATATTGTATGTATGGTAGTATAATATATATTTACTTATATACTGTAATATATTTCATTTTATATGTAATAGACACCATATGTGTTTGCATATATGATAATATATATAGTTTTATATATGTGAAAATATTTTCGTACATACATGTGGCAATATACAGTATATAAGACTATATATATTATCATATATGCAAACACATATGGAGAAATACATATGATGTCTATTACATATAAAATGAAATATATTACAGTATATAAGTAAATATATATTATACTACCATACATACAATATATGAAAAGCGGCAATTCCTTATGTATTATACAATATATTGTAATATATTTATCACTATATAAATATATGCACTTGTTTCCCATATATGACACTGTATTATTTAATATATTGCACTATATTTTCCAATACATTGCCATATATTATCGTTTCATAAGGGGGGGTGGGGGTGATGTTGGAATTGTGTAAATTGGGATTTTTGCCAAATTGGGTTCCGGAGTTGCTAATTGTTCAGGTCTGGTTAGTTCAGTTCATTTGTATTCATTTATTTTAGCTCTTTAACCAAAAAACATCAGTATAAAAAAACAAGCTTGTCCAAAATTAGCATCACAGAGTATGAACGATTGCCATGACATGAGAAAGAAAGCAAAACTCTAAAGAAGAACACTGAAGGCTCCACAGGCAAAATGCTAGGATAGCATGAAGAACCAAAGAGATGAATCACTGAGGAGATCGAAGGAAAGGAAAAAGGTGCTGAGCTTAAGGGGAATAAAAACGACTGAGAGGAACCAAGACCCAAAGGACAAAGTCTTGAAGAGCATTAGGTAAAGGAGATGGACCAAATCTCAGATGGTTCTTCAAAAAAAAAGTTCTCCAAGAGCATGAGAAAAGAACCTAGCCAGACTAAACAAGAAAGACCTAACCAAAACATGTGCCCCAGGGAGCTAAAGGAGACACAACAACATAACAACCATAACTCAGAAGAAGAACCACTGAGGGGAACCATGGCTCAAATCCGAACTACATGTTAGGGGTATGAGGAAGAACCACCATTAAAGGATTAAGAAGAACCAATAAGAGGAACCAAGACTCAAGAAGTCTAGATCCCTAAGAGCATGAGGTGGAGCCAGTAAAACATGGATGTCCAGTCTTCGCCACAGAGAGCCGGTGCTGCTGCAGACTCACCTGATCAATTCATATAGCCCTTTCAAATCAGCTGGGTTCAGGTGTACTCTTGGTTGTTTGGAACTCAAACCTGTAACCACACCCCTGCTTCTAACCACACCCTCTCCCTGAGGATGAATCACTGAGAGAACCAAGACTCCTCTGGACGGAGCCAAGTATTAGATGTATAGTAGAAGCTTCATCCAGCAATGCATCATACCAGCTGCACCTTCTAAACCAGGGTTCAGAAACTCTTCAACCGGACCCCACAAACAACACATCCATGGTTTAACGATCTCATCAGGGGCTGCTTTACGTGCTAGAAGAAAAGGCACCCACACAAGATTGATTTTTTAATTAAGCAGCCTTTCGAAGTTGGGATTGAAGTTGCTCATGCTGGGTGAAACCAATTGGCCCATAATGGCGTATATGAAAGGGTTGTACAGTGCCGGACTGCTGAGTGCACCGAGAACGATGTAGATGATGATTACACATGCAATTAATTTGAGATTAATTATGAGTTACTGTGTCGGCCCTCCTCCCAATCTAGAATGGCTTTGACTTTGTAGTGCACCGCTCGAAAGAAGCTTCCGATTGCAGGCTCAGCAGGAAGAGAGGGCCGGATGATGCTGGGTAATGGGGGTTAGCATTGCCTTGGCTTGGGAATGTAGGGGAGTTTGCAGATATGGGTTGGGAATACAGGTGGCCAGTGCTAGTGACTACGGTGCGGGATAACAGGCAGGTCAACTCTCTTTGACGGTAGGCACACTGCCCTAACTACCCCACAGCCAAGCCTTACTGTGCTCCCCTCAGGCTTCGCACATGGCCAGACCTCCCATGCTTCAGTGGAAGTGGAAATCTGGAATTGCCTCCCGTGTTAATCTGATGGTATACTGTCTTTCCGCACGTTTAAGGCTTTTGAAAGGCCCAGGGTGTGTCCACTGTGTGTCCTTCCCATCGAAAGAGCATTTGGAAGGTCAGCCATTGATGTTGGACAAGAAGGCCTGGTTTACTCTCAACGTTCCAGTTCATTCCAGGAGTATCCAATGGGATGGAGGCAGGATGCTGGAGCTCCTCCACATCAAACCAGTTTATGGAGCTCGGTGTGTGCACGGGCTCACAGTCAGGCTGGAACAGCAAAGGGAGTTCCCCATACTGCTCACCCTTCACTGGTACTAAGGAGCCCAGTCCCTGAAACAGCCCCAGACACCCATTCCCTCACCCCTGAAACAGCCCCAGACACCCATTCCCTCACCCCGTCCCCGGGTAGACGCCAGCCAGCTAATGTAGATGGATTTTCACCCCATGAATCTGCAAGCCTGGGAGGATCAGGGTATAGACAAATGGAGGAACTGCTCCTCTGCCAACGTACCGCTCCTCCGTCACCTGTAACAAACGAGTTAACCAGCCAACGTTAACCCTTTACTGGCTTATACATTCACTCGGAAATGGAAAACAGCAGGGGGGCATTTCGGTGTGACCGTGGCTTTAGGTTTGTGTGCTGGTGCCTGGTCATTGAAACGCATTCCCAGAACTCTCCCTGCACTTTTCTTGTGCTGATGTTGCATCCAGAGGCACTTTGGAACTCTTTTACATGCTTCGTGCATCAGCACTCGGCAGCCTTGCTCTGTGAGTTCTACTCCTTTGTGCCTGAGCTGCTGCTGTTCCTAAAAAAACCTCCCACTTCACAATAACAGCACTTACAGTTGACCGGAGCAGATCTACCGAGGCAGAGCTTTGCCAGAGTTCTTTAGAGTATGGCCTGTTCTACTGCCGGAGACCGCACGGCTATATACTTGGTTTTATACGCCTGTTAGCCGTTAACTTTCCGCCATATTGCCACCCACTGTGTACATAGTCTTCCTGGACTTGGCAAGAACCTTCCTCAAATGCACATTGTTGCTGTCCAAAGGAAAAAAAGGGAAACTCCAAAATGGCAACTTTACAGGAGAGGCCAAAAACCTCATTTAATTTGAATGGAAGTCAATAGAACCAGACGTCTTTCCGAGCAGTTTTGAGCCATTTCTGTTGGTCCATTGTTCATGAAATTTCCTCACAGTGTAAACAGCAGCTCATGTGATCAAATGAGGCATAAAAGTAAAAATCAACAAAAATGGAGATACATGTTTTTCTTTCACATATGATCTCACAAACTGTGTTCGGCCTGTGCGCCACATGCAGGGAGCATGCATCTGGTTTGTGCCGGTAACGTCTGGTAATGGCTCAGTACACTGGAAGTCCAGAAGCTGGAGAAGCCTGCTGCTCAAACATCTCTTCTGAAATCAGGGGTAATAATACGGAGTCTGTTTTCCCTTCATGGCCTTCCGGGAAGGCTTGACACTGGATGCTGAAACATTGCTGCATGGATTAGACTGCATACAGTCATGAGAGCGCATTCATGAGATGATGGATGTACTGGATGTTGGGTTTCTTGATCACTCCACATCTTCCTAAAGGCTTCCAATGCTGGAGGAGGGGCTTCATGTCCTCCTAGCCAACACTGGCACGGTGAGCTTGAGCAGCACATGTGCAGCTGCTCCAGAGCATCCCCTTATTGTTATTCTACTAGCTGCATGTGCGCAATTAAAAGAGGAGACCAGATAGATAGGCAAATGAAGGGGTGTCTCCAAACTTTTGGACATGTTGTGTATATCAGGGCCTGAGGGTTTTTGCGATCTTCCTTGCATTTTTAAACGGGAGTAGCAGGGAAAACGGAGCTCTACGTTTTAATTAGGAAGACTTTGTAACCTGCCTTGTAATCAGCTCGGCAGTAATGAGCTTGTACAGTGGAGATACACTGTTTGATCTCTCTCCATCGCTCTCTCTCTCTCCTCTCTCTTTCTTTCTCTCCAGGCTCATATCTGACACATGAAGCAAGCGGTCTGGATGAGCACGGTGAGGTGCAGGAAGCATTTCTCAACGGGAATGACAACAGCCAGGGCAAGAAGGAGTATCTACTGTAACGGGCCTGCGGTGGACGACCACGGAGCATACACCAGACACACACACACACACACACACACATACACACAGCCCTCTTCATATCCACCAGAGCAGTGCCATATGAGGGCTGAGAGAGAGACAGAGAGTGAGAGAGAGAGAGTTAATTAGTCTGGAGAGGACTCTAATTAACAGGTCACATAACAAATTGGTCTTGCTGTTAATGACATGTGGAAGCCGATGTTGTATATAAACATTAATGAGGTTTTAAAATGTACTGTTCGCTCCGGAGTCCACATATATATACACAGGAAACCGAGCTGCAAAAAAGGGCCCCTTTAGAATTCATCATGGTTGCCATGTAACAACTCCTATGCATACGCTAAAGCGATAGGTACAGTTTCTGTTTCCCACATTCCTCAGGCTGGCTCTACGCGGCGGAACTGTCACGCGTTTACGGCATTTCAATCTTCATCCCTCGTTAGATTTTGTCCAGCTCGTATTTGATCCATCCAGGGTTCTTTTAGGATACACCCATCAGCCGTAATGATTAGACTACCATGTTGGACACTCTGTAGGTCTACAGTTCCAGACTGGAGTCCATCTGTTTCTCTGTATACTGTATTACCCTGTTCTTCAGTGTGCAGGACCCCCACAGGACCACCACAGAGCTGGTATGTGGGTGGTGGATCATTCTCAGCACTGCAGTGACACTGACGTGGTGGTGGTGGTGTGAGTAAACACCTCAGTGTCACTGCTGGGCTGAGAATCGTCCACCAACCAAAACTATCCAGCCAACAGCGTCCTGTGGGCAGCGTCCTATGGGCAGCGTCCTATGGGCAGCGTCCTATGGGCAGCGTCCTGTGGACAGCGTCCTGTGGGCTGCGTCCTGTGGGCTGCGTCCTGTGGGCCGCGTCCTGTGGGCAGCGTCCTGTGGGCCGCGTCCTGTGGGCCACGTCATGTGGGCAGCGTCCTGTGGCCACTGATGAAAGACAGCACTGCACTATACAGCAGCAGATGAGCTATCGTCTCTGACTGTCCATCTACAAGGTGGACCAGCGAGGTAGGAGTGTCTAATAAAGTGGACAGTGAGTGGACACTGCTGGGACCATGCCATTTAGTATCATACAAGTTTCAAGCAAGTAAAGTTTCACCGTGTAACGCCAGCCTTGGATTTACATCCTAACTTAATATCAGTTTTCACATTTAAGCTCGTCCTGCTTTCTTAAATGACACAGCAGCCAATAAAAACCAACGTCATTTACATATATACATCTCAAAGAGCCGACAATACAAAACAGGCTGTGTAAGGGATCAGGAGAGGTTGGGGAAGGCTGTTTTGGTACAATCCCACACGCAGTTATAAGTGGACTTCTGAAGGTAATCTGCAAAAAATGTAGAGCCAGGGCTCTATTATACAACATTCCTATCCTAAGCAGTGAGTAGGAGTCGTCAGGAAACAGAAGCTCCCACTTCTGCTAAAAACAGGCCGATCCGAAGCAGCACACATGCTACCCAATGTAAACAAACAAACCCCTCTGCCAGCATTTCAGATATGGAGGCCAATCAAAGCCAATCCAAAATAAACCCCCAGGTGATCCCTGAGTACCTAGTGCTTTACTGAGGAATACATTGCACCAGCTTCTAGGTATTAGCTAGGCTGGTGAGCATGGAGATGCAGCAGTTGAGAGTTTCTGGGCCAACAGTTAGAACTCCTTGGGATCTAGTGATACCAACAGCCAATACTTTGGGAATTCTGCACTGTAGCCCGTAGGGGATGTGCAGTGGGTGGTCACCCAGATTAAGGCTAAGCCTGGACTATGAAGATGGTCTAGGCTGCAGTGCCAGTGGTGAATCAGTATTGACACTGTGGTGTAGTCCCAGACTAGGTGTAGTCCCAGACTACTACTGCAGTGCCAGTGGTGAATCAGTATTGACACTGTGGTGTAGTCCCAGACTAGGTGTAGTCCCAGACTGCTACTGCAGTGCCAGTGGTGAATCAGTGTTGACACTGTGGTGTAGTCCCAGACTTGGTGCAGTCCCAGACTAGGTGTAGTCCCAGACTACTGCTGCAGTGCCAGTGGTGAATCAGTATTGACACTGTGGTGTAGTCCCAGACTAGGTGTAGTCCCAGACTAGGTGTAGTCCAAGACTACTACTGCAGTGCCAGTAGTGAATCAGTATTGACACTTTGGTGTAGTCCCAGACTTGGTGTAGTTCCAGACTAGGTGTAGTCCCAGACTACTACTGCAGTGCCAGTGGTGAATCAGTATTGACACTTTGGTGTAGCCCAGACTAGGTGTAATCCCAGACTAGGCTTCCACTGACTTCAGAGTGGTTTGATTGTGAAGTGCTATAGACTCTGATTTCTCTACAGTGGTGGTGAATGGAACCAGGGCTCACAATGAGTACAAGCCAAATATGACCTTGTGTAGTTTACTATCCAAAACCAACAGATGTCTTCACCTACACCTGTCTTCTGAGTATGTAGATGTAAATGTTGAAGTTGTTGGGGGGTGGGGTGGTTCTTGTTTGCTCATATAGCACCCTCTTACCTCTTAGCAATGAACACTTTCAAACCTTAAACCTACTTGAGCATGAGGCGGCGTATTCATGCCATAACCTTCCTTGAGTGGGCTTCGTTTAGACGCCTGGTTCCCGTCCCCACTGCTGTGAGGAATTCTGGCGTGACCTCTAAGTCTTGACCTTTTATCCAGAAACTGAGAAGACATGGTTGAATTCCATGGAGAAGAGGAATACAACTCTTCAGACGTTTGGTTCCCTTCACTATCACTGGGAAATACTCTGGAGTGGTTGAATTCGCTAGTTGTTCAGGTTGACCTCCCATTTAGACATTCTAAACCACTGGGATTCCTATCCGTGTCTGGGAAACGAGCCCGGTAGCTGTTAGCTGCTAATGCTAGCTGCCAGTGTGTATTAGCTATAAGGATGATGACTCTTCGTATGATGAATTCGATGAACCAGATGCGTTATCGGTCGTAATTCCAATATTGGACCGATACTCCCACTTTCCGATACATATCATACATCCCTCAACCCGGTCTTACCACCTCTCCATCTCTCTCTCATTTGTATATCAGTAACAAAGGCATCAGAAGTGGCCTCTTTGGGAAGTGCGAGGAGATTTGGGTCAGGTGTCGTCGTTGTTGCTCTGGACTAGACACCCGACTCAGGAAAGAATCAGGGGAAGTAAGAGAGCAGAAGGAACATTGGACCGAACGCTACATGCACACGAACACTTACACGCTCACCACATACTCGACACACACATACCAGGAAACATATCTCTTCAGTCGTTATTTGTACAAAAGTCAAAAGGTCAGAGTAAATTAAAGGAACCTTTTACGAAGTAAACAAACAAACAAACAAACAAACAAAAAAAAAAGAAAGAAAGATTTACTTTTGAGCGCATTACCAAGCGATGCTATTATACTAACACAGAATATTAGCCTAGCGGTACAGTACCGAACAAATTACTGTTGAGTGATCTTTAAATAAAACGGAGAAAACGTGAAAAAAAAAGACTTCTTTAAAAAATATCGTTTTTTTTTTTATTAATTATTATTTTGACTATTCTGATTGTTGTTATTGTTATTATTATTACTGTTATTATAACTGTAAATTGCTCCGATTGTACACTTTGCTTTTTTTTTTTTTCGTTCAGCTCTAGAAGAGAAGCCCCGCCCCCCCCACTCAGTCTTTCTGCTTCTTCTCGTCTCTTTTATCCTCAACTATCTTTCTTGCCCTTTCTATCATTGTGCCTGTTTGTCTCCAGTCTCTCCCTCTTCGTCTTTGGGCCATGTGTCCTTTCTTTCATGTTCTTTCCTTTCCCTGGGTTTTCCTTTTTTTTATAGTCCTCACGTCGCTGTTGATATAGCTAACTGTGTTTCTTTATAGGAGAAAGACAACC
>JAMWET010005552.1:15000-127500 GCA_024036415.1 Prochilodus magdalenae
TTCTAGTCTTCCCTGGTTGAAATGATAAATTATGGAAGCTTTTGCAGCATATAAACCAACCTGGTCATCAATTCCCACAGTCCCTATGAACCCTATAACAAACTCAAAATCCCAAACCTCAGTTGGATTTATAAAGCCCATTGGAAGCCCATTTAAGTGGATATTACCTCCTTAGAAATCTGAGACCTCCGAGTTCTGGCTTGGTCATGAACGCAGCACAATAAATCAGCCTGTTGGTAAATTCATACAGTTCTCAGAAACGAAGCACTCAAAATTCCAATTCCAAATTACCACCTGGAAGGCTGTTCACAAAGATTTCTGTGCCACTTGGAAGTCAGAAACACCCCGGTTCCGACCAGCCAAATGGTAGACTTGGATAGCTCTGTGAAAGCAGCTACGGAAAAGCATTCCAGGTCCCATATTTCTTCTCAGTTTGACAAATAGCGGAGATGCCATTCAGGTGGAATTGTTTTTTCGCCGCTCCGAGTTTCGGAAGTATTGTGAATTCAGCTATGGAAAAGCAGGAAGAAAAATTAAATGGTTGAAATTACAAATGGGTTCAATTTCCCGGTTCCGACTTGGCCACAAATATAGCAGCATATATATATATGTGTTTCTAATAAAGTGGCCAGTGAGTGGAGGTAAAAGGTTGGTGTTTCTAATAAAGTGGCCAGTGAGTGGAGGTACAAGGTGGGTGTTTCTAATAAAGTGGCCAGTGAGTGGAGGTACAAGTTAGGTGTTTCTAATAAAGTGGCCAGTGAGTGGAGGTACAAGTTAGGTGTTTCTAATAAAGTGGCCAGTGAGTGGAAGCACAAGGTTGGTGTTTCTAATAAAGTGGCCAGTGAGTGGAAGCACAAGGTTGGTGTTTCTAATAAAGTGGCCAGTGAGTGGAGGTACAAGTTAGGTGTTTCTAATAAAGTGGCCAGTGAGTGGAGGTACAAGGTTGGTGTTTCTAATAAAGTGGCCAGTGGGTGGAGGTACAAGTCGGGCGTTTCTAATAAAGTGGCCAGTGAGTGGAGATACAAGTTAGGCGTTTCTAATAAAGTGGCCAGTGAGTGGAGGTACAAGTTAGGTGTTTCTAATAAAGTGGCCAGTGAGTGGAAGCACAAGGTTGGTGTTTCTAATAAAGTGGCCAAGGAGTGGAGGTACAAGTTAGGTGTTTCTAATAAAGTGGCCAGTGAGTGGAAGCACAAGGCCGGTGTTTCTAATAAAGTGGCCAGTGAGTGGAGGTACATGGTTGGTGTTTCTAATAAAATGGCCAGTGAGTGGAAGTACAAGGTTGGGGTTTCTAATAAAGTGGCCAGTAAGTGGAGGTACAAGTCGGGTGTTTCTAATAAAGTGGCCAGTGAGTGGAGGTACAAGTTAGGTGTTTCTAATAAAGTGGCCAGTAAGTGGAGGTACAAGTCGGGTGTTTCTAATAAAGTGGCCAGTGGGTGGGGGTACAAGGTGGGTGTTTCTAATAAAGTGGCCAGTGAGTGGAGGTACAAGTTAGGTGTTTCTAATAAAGTGGCCAGTGAGTGGAGGTACAAGTTAGGTGTTTCTAATAAAGTGGCCAGTGAGTGGAGGTACAAGTCGGGCGTTTCTAATAAAGTGGCCAGTGAGTGAAGGTACAAGATAAGTGTTTCTAATAAAGTGGCCAGTGAGTGGAGGTACAAGTCGGGCGTTTCTAATAAAGTGGCCAGTGAGTGGAGGTACAAGATAAGTGTTTCTAATAAAGTGGCCAGTGAGTGGAGGTACAAGTTAGGGGTTTCTAATAAAGTGGCCAGTGAGTGGAGGTATAAGTCGGGTGTTTCTAATAAAGTGGCCAGTGAGTGGAGGTACAAGTTGGGTGTTTCTAATAAAGTGGCCAGTGAGTGGAGGTATAAGTCGGGTGTTTCTAATAAAGTGGCCAGTGAGAGGAGGTACAAGATAGGATATTAAATACATGGAATTCTATGGACAGTAAAGGAATGGGGGAACGGCCAGCTGTGGGTCGATATGTTTGGGAAAATGTGGATACCGCTCTGTTCTCCAGCGAGAACCGGAGAAGCATTGTGCTACATGCTGACGAGCTGAGAAATTGACAGACTTGAAATCATGAATGAGCGCCTTGAATTCCTCTCCTATCCGATACTTGTTGTGCAAGGGCACCTTTATTGCTTCTTGCTGCAGGCTATTGTGCGCATGAAGTGCGTACACCTTCATCTTCCTTTCCTCTCCTCTCGCACTGTTCAATCTGCCGGCATCGCACTACAATACCGGTGAATATATTCAGTTGTGAACATCAAGCATGCTTAAAATAATATTGGCAGGCCTCCGCTCTCTTAGAGCTAGATCAGAAGAATTAACTGACTTCAGTTGACTGGCTTCCTTTCTCACAACATCAGATCACCTGTGCCGTTAATCACTACCTACCAAATTCGCTTTGTGGTTTGAGAATTGCTGGGGGGCAAACAGGAATGAAACTGGGATCTTATCACGTATGGATGCCCGGTTTCAGGAGGAGCCCGGTTTGCAGGCATGTGCCCATGTGCTGCATGATTGCGGATGTTAAGAACCGGTATACAGTTCAGAGCGTGGTTTTGGCTGTAATGCTGTTGTTTACAGATTCACCCAAATATCCAACACTGGTACACTGTGTTATAAGACAAACACTGGAGGGATAAAGACCCTAAATAACAATAACAGCACAATGACCAGCAGGAGCATACGCTAGCCTAGGCATGCTTTGGTCTGGATTGACTAACACCCATCAAGCTTGCATTCCTTGTAGCTTCGGAATGCTATTCCCAGGTTTAGGAGCTGTGTAGGAAAAGGATTTTCGACTAAATGTGCTGTAAGTGAATCTGGGAGTTTACTGTAAGCCTGACTCAGCTGGGCAAGGCTACACTGCTTCGACAGATCACTAAGATCAGAAATGAGACTTTAGGAGCTTTAAAAACGTATAGCATGATTGCTTAGTCAAAGTCACTGTAAACTCCTAACGATGACGACAGTGAGTGGAGATACAAGTTAGGTGTTTCTAATAAACTGTCCAGCTATGTGGATGTTCAGTGTTGGTGTATCTAATAAAGTGGCCAGTGAGTGGAGGTACAAATTAGGCGTTTCTAATAAAGTGGCCAGTAAGTGGACGTACAAGTTGGGCATTTCTAATAAAGTGTCCGGTGGGTGAAGGTACAAGGATGGTGTTTCCAATAAAGTGGCCAGGGGGCCAGGTACAAGGTGGGTGTTTCTAATAAAGTGGCCAGTGAGTGGAGGTACAAGGTGGGTGTTTCTAATAAAGTGGCCAGTGAAGGGAGGTACAAGTTAGGTGTTTCTAATAAAGTGGCCAGTGAGTGTAAGCGCAAGGTTGGTGTTTCTAATAAAGTGACCAGTGGGTGCAGGTACAAGGTTGGTGTTTCCAATAAAGTGGCCAGTGAGTGGAGGTACAAGGTTGGTGTTTCTAATAAAGTGGCCAGTGAGTGGAAGCACAAGGTTGGTGTTTCTAATAAAGTGGCCAGTGAGTGGAGGTACAAGTTGGGTGTTTCTAATAAAGTGGCCAGTGAGTGTCAAGTACAAGGTTGGTGTTTCTAATAAAGTGACCATTGAGTGGAGGTACAAAGTAGGTGTTTTCTAATAAAGTGGCCAGTGAGTGGAGGTACAAGGTTGGTTTTTTCTAATAAAGTGGCCAGTGAGTGGAGGTACAAGTTAGGTTTCTACAAGGTGAGTGTTTACAAGTTAGGTGTTTCCAATAAAGTGGCCAGTGAGTGGAGGTACAAGGTTGGTGTTTCCAATAAAGTGGCCAGTGGGTGAAGGTACAAGGATGATGTTTCCAATAAAGTGGCCAGTGAGTGGAGGTACAAGTTGGGTGTTTCCAATAAAGTGGCCAGTGAGTGGAGGTACAAGTTGGGCGTTTCTAATAAAGTGAGGTGGGGCAAGGTGGTGTTTCTAATAAAGTGGCCCAGTGAGTGGAAGCACAAGGTTGGTGTTTCCAATAACGTGGCCGGTGAGAGGGAGCGCAAGGTTGGTGTTTCCGATAAAGTGGCACAGTGAGTGGAGTACAAGTTGGGCGTTTCTCAATAAAGTTGGCCAGTGTAGGTGAAGTACTAAGTTAGGCGTTTTCTAATAAGTGGCCAGTGAGTGGAAGCACACAGGTTGGTGTTTCTAATAAAGTGGCCAGTGAGTGGAAGCACAAGGTTGGGTGTGTCTCTATAAAGTGGCCAGTGGTGGAAGCACAAGGTTGGGCGTTTCTAATAAAGTGACCAGTGGGTGGAAGCACAAGGTTTGGTGTTTCTAACAAGTGTTGGAAGCACAAGGTTGGTGTTTCCAATAAAGTGGCCAGTGGGTGGCGGTACAAGTTGGGCGTTTCTAATAAAGTGGCCAGTGAGTGGAGGTTCAAGTTGGGTGTTTCTAATAAAGTGGCCAGGGAGGGAGTAAGTAAAGGGTAGAAGCTTGTGATGGAGAGAATGGACTCTCCTAATTGAGCACCTACAGTGTTCACATAAACCCAGCTGGATGCAAATGAGCCCTGCGGGTCAGGAATCAGCTCAGGTGAACCAGCAGCTTGCTGTGTTGAGATAATCAAGCGGCTCCTGGTCCTCCGCAGCAGCAGCCCTCCCAGGCCATAGATGTTCTTATCGGTTTTGAGTTCACCCTCAGCTGGCCACGGCAAAAGCCGACGCGAGCGCCACCAGAGTACCTCATGCACTTTAGAGTGACCTTCGCTCACGCAGGGAGACACGGCGGAGAGTAAACGCTGGGGATTGATTGAAGCGGAGCCAGCGCCAGCAACGGGGAACCGCTCATGTCGCCAGGAAACAGAAAAGGCTTTCAAGCCTGGAGAACAATCGAATGGGCTCTCCATCCGAGAGAGAGGTTTTGCATGTGTGTCACCCACCCACCCTCCGCTCGATAATGCTCGGCAGCAGGGGAGTCGCATAGCCTGCACTTCGTTGCGACGGAAAGAGCTTCAGACAGGAATGAACAGTTGGAGCGAGAGATGGAGCGAGAGTCCAAAGGGACCACCTGTCACAGAGCGGCTCGATAGGAAAATATGAAGGGCCCGGGACGGAAAGGGCGCACTTGCCAGAGAGTCATGCTTAAAAAGGGAGATGAAGAGCGAGCGGGCTAAATGAGAGGGAACGGAGCGAAGAACCCATGTGCAGTTAAATACCAGACAGCTCCAGAGCCAACTCCAATAGACCAAACGAAGAAGAAGAATCCAATTAGCGTTAGCTTTTCATTCAGGCACACGAGCAACACGCCCTGAATCAAAGCGCTATGGAAATGCGCGTCACTGTAGAGCTTAATTATGCTTGAATATGATATTACGGCTCCTGCTGCATGTTTTTTATTACAGTTGGTTTAATTAAACACACCCCGGATCAGTCTTCATCGCCGCGCTGCGCTTGTAGCCTGCTAATCCTGCCCAGGATTAGGACAGGGCCGCCACAGATACTGGAGGTGGCTGTCGGGGGGATATTAGTTCGAGGGTTCCTGCGGGCTGACGGGAAATCATAATTACTATGAATAGATGGACCATCGTTCTCATGTGGCAAGCGCTGCGAGATGCCATTTGAAATCAGCGAGCAGCATAGCAAACGGCTGCTGTGCCAGGGTTGTAGGCGTCCACGGAGAACCAGCAGTTAGTCCACTCGTCACCTCGATCAGCTTCCTTCCTCCCAGGAGACCCCGTTTCAGGACAACTCTGCCGGGCTATGCCCATGCCTCCACAGTTCAGTTCTAGAAGTTGGTCGCCGTTTCTGCTTCTCACCATCCTAACAACCCCAAATGTGTTCAGTGATGCCTCCGGGTGGTCTGATCTTTGTTCTGAGAACTCCGCCTGGTTCTAGACGTGCTTTTAAGACTCGCCCATTGCCTTCATGGTGCATCCAAAGATCTCAATCTCAATCAAGTACCTTAACAATGTCCAGTTTGTTGTTCCACCACAAAGACTCGTTCTCGTTTCCTTGTGGCTTCTTAACAGCTACACATCCTTGCACACCCATAGCCTTAATAGTCCTGGCCGAGTTGGTCAGGCACTTCATTAGGTTCACCTCCCATCCTGTGGGCAGCGTCCTGTAGGCAGCGTCCCCCACAGGACCACCACAGAGCAGGTTAGTGGTGTGGGTGGTGGGTCATTCTCAACACTGCAGTGACACTGACGTGGTGGTGGTGTGTTAGTGTGGGTGGTGCTGGTTGTAAAGAGTGGAGTGGATCAGTGTTGCAAGGAGTGTTTAGACACGAAAAATAGAATGTGTCCCACTCACTGTCCACTCACTGTCCACTCTAACCTTGCTGCTCCACCTTGTAGATGTACAATCAGAGACGATAGTTCATCTGCTGCTGCACAGTGCAGTGTTAGTCATCCTCTAGTCCTTCATCAGTGGGCACAGGACGCTGCCCACAGGACGCTGCCCACAGGACGTGGCCCACAGGACGCTGCCCACAGGACACTGTTGGCTGGGTAGTTTTGGTTAGTGGACGATTCTCAGTCCAGCAGTGACACTGAGGTGTCACTCACACCAGCACCACACACACTAACACACCACCACCACACCAGTGTCACTGCAGCATAATAACTCCACCACCCACATAATAACTGCGTTGTGGTGGTCCTGTGGGGGTCCTGACCATTGAAGAACAAAGTAATACAGCATATAGAGAAACAGATGGACCACAGTCTGGAACTGTAGAACTACAGAGTGTCCTATATGGACAGTGGAGCTGATAAAATGGACAGTAAGTGTAGATACAAGAAGGCGTACCTAATAAAGTGGCTGGTGAATGTTTATGTAATGGCGATGATGTTAAAATAGTCATAAATCTGAAGAAAGAACGTTTTCTTAAGGGAACAGTTTGCGTTAGACAGTGTCTCGTGTTTTTAGAAACACTAAATGGTTCAGACGTCTACTTCCTGTCACTCCCACTGTGAACTGTTCTACACTGTCACAAAACTCAGTGTGAGGAAAAAAAGCCCAAGCCAGAAAAAAGGTTCCTGAATGGAAGCTGCTGGAGCTACGCTAAAGCTGGTTTATCTAGCATTCTGAGTGCTCTGCATGAAAATGAACGATGAGGTTTGCATATTGCATATCATTATCCTCATAAGCTCTCACGTTCTATCACCGGCCTGTTGTATCCCAGCCTATAATACATGTGCTGGATGTCGGAACAGACCCTGACAATGGGCCGAAGTCTTGGGGCAATGGCGGTTAGCAAAAGTTGCTTAGCAGTGTTTGGAGGCTGAGGGCTAGCCATGAGCTGTCTCTTGGCCCCACTGATGCAGTGGTAGATCAATAGTTGAGCCTCTTAGTAGATACAGTTAGGTCATCTTCACTGATTCTCATATGACCCCTTGAATCTATAACGGACCCCCGTGATGTCCTCATGGTAGTTACAGACATGACAGACCCTGACAATGGGCCGAAGTCTTGGGGCAATGGTGGATAGCAAAAGTTGCTTAGCAGTGCTTGGAGGCTGAGGGCTAGCCATGAGTGTAATGTTTTGGCCCCACTGTAATGCAGTGGTAGATGTAGTTGAGCCTCTAGGTAGGATACAAGGGACCAGTCATCTTTACTGATTCTCATATGACCCCTTGAAACTATAACGGACCCCCGTGATGTCCTCATGGTAGTTACAGACATGACAGGCCCTGACAATGGGCCAAAGTCGGGGGGCAATGGTGGATAATAAAGGTTGCTTAGCAGTGCTTGGAGGCTGAGGGCTAGCCATGAGTGTAATGTTACGGCCCCACTGTAATGCAGTGGTAGATGTACAGTAGTTGAGCCTCGTAGTAGGATACAAGGGACCAGTCATCTTCACTGATTCTCATATGACCCCTTGAAACTATAACGGACCCCCGTGATGTCCTCATGGTAGTTACAGACATGGCAGACCCTGACAATGGGCCGAAGTCTTGGGGCAATGGCGGATAGTAATGGTTGCTTAGCAGTGCTTGGAGGCTGAGGGCTAGCCATGAGTGTAATGTTTTGGCCCCACTGTAATGCAGTGGTAGATGTACAGTAGTTGAGCCTCTAGGTAGGATACAAGGGACCAGTCATCTTCATCGATTCTCATATGACCCTTTGAAACTATAACGGACCCCCGTGATGTCCCTCTTGGAGGCAGACCCTGAGGGCTAGCTTGGGGCAATGGAGTTAGCAAAAGTTGTAGCAGTTTGGTGGCCCCGCCATGAGGGTAATGTTTTGGCCCCAGTGTAATGCAGTGGTAGATGTACAGTAGTTGAGCCTCTTAGTAGGATACAAGGGACCAGTCATCTTCACTGATTCTCATATGACCCCTTGAAACTATAACGGACCCCCGTGATGTCCTCATGGTAGTTACAGACATGGCAGACCCTGACAATGGGCCGAAGTCTTGGGGCAATGATGGTTAGCAAAAGTTGCTTAGCAGTGCTTGGTGGCTGAGGGCTAGCCATGAGGGTAATGTTTTGGCCCCACTGTAATGCAGTGGTAGATGTAGTTGAGCCTCTTAGTAGGATACAAGGGACCAGTCATCTTCACTGATTCTCATATGACCCCTTGAAACTATAACGGACCCCCGTGATGTCCTCATGGTAAGCACAGACATGACAGACCCTGACAATGGGCCGAAGTCGGGGGGCAATGGTGGATAGTAAAGGTTGCTTAGCAGTGCTTGGAGGCTGAGGGCTAGCCATGAGTGTAATGTTTTGGCCCCACTGTAATGCAGTGGTAGATGTACAGTAGTTGAGCCTCTTAGTAGGATACAAGGGACCAGTCATCTTCACTGATTCTCATATGACCCCTTGAATCTATAACGGACCCCCGTGATGTCCTCATGGTAGTTACAGACATGGCAGACCCTGACAATGGGAAGTCTTGGGGCAATGGCGGATGGTAGAAGCTGCTTAGCACTGACTGGAGGCTGATTTAGACCTGCCATAGTGCGGTGGCAGAGCTTCTTAGTAGGCTACAAGGGAGGCTATTTGAGGTCTGGATTTTGGGGTCCTTCTAGCTAATGGTCATGCTCATAAATACGAGTGAAGTCTAGTCTGGGTTTTTGTAGTGTACCCTTCTTTACTGCACCAATCCACTCAGAATGACTTTGGTTACATCTTTACCATTTAATTAAGCAGACATTTTGAAAAAACTGTGCTTCCAAGTTATGGATCTCTGGTGCACATGTGAAATGACAACACAAGATTCTTGGGAAACCAAGTGTGGTTGCTTTACACCCCTAAAACCCTCGCACCTCTTTTTGCAATCAGCCCTGGTGAACAGAACTCCAAAGGAGATAGGCTCAGGGGTTTCATCTGTGAGCAATTCCCTGTTACTGGTTTCAAAGCCAGAGAAGAACCTCCACTGGCCACCTTATCATGAGATTCTGTGAAGAGGAGTGGAGGAACCAGGCTGTAGGCTTGGAACAGGATGGTGGCCACAGAGGTCACCCAGACGGGTCTTTGGCCACTTGGGGAGAAGAGGCGCAGGGCATGGATTATATGCAAGGGTAGGCACAGGAGAACCAGGAGAGACAAGGACAGAGCCAGAGAGTGAGATTGCCCAGAGCTTCTCTTCTGCACCTCAGAGGGGCCTTGCCGAGGCATCAAGCACATCAGGTCCAGGTACACAGTTAACAGGATTAGCAAGGGGACAAGGAAGACGGCAGCGGCGTAGACGTAGACCAAGAAGGCCGGGCTCAGGGTGGTGTCTGGAGCACACACTCCCCAGTGGCTGCTGTGGATCTCCTCATACGTGTAGTTGTGCATGTCCTCCACCAGAAACTTGGAGAGGAACCCACCATAAGGGAGATACTTCCCAATCACCTCAGGGTCTCGAGGTAACCTGGGAGGGGGTTTGGGGTAGGTGTTATTAGGCTGAGGGTCCTCTTCCAAGCCCAACTCCGATGTAATCGCCTCGCGCCACGTGTCCAGGGAGTTGCCGGCTATGAACTGTGCAAAGGCAGTGACCACGGAGCATGCCCAGCAGAGCAGCACCATAAACAGCATTCTCTGACGGGTCACCAGGCCGGCGTATCTGGGAGAAACATGGAAACAAGATCAACATTCTGAAAATGAAAGAATTCTGAAAAAAGAATCAGCTGTGTTAAAACTCCGGAGAGCCGGCTCGAATCAGAGATGGCGCTCGGGAGCACATGGGAGTGACGTCCTCGAGTGTAGCCCTCTGGGAAATTGAGTCCGGGAGAGCGGAGGAGACAGGGAAACCCGGAAGCGTGACAATTTGTTACACACGACTGCTGATACAATCTTGCAAGCTAGTTAGCTAAAGGCTACAGTGCTAGCAACAGCACACAATAATAACAGCACAGAGATTAGCTTACAGCTAGCCATAGCAATAACTCACAGTACGTCAACAGCTTCAAATGCCTCAGGAGTTCACATGGCTAGTGGTTTAGCTCACTTAGGACTGAATCCTCTGAGTGAATATTCAGCTGCTCTCTGTTTCCTGTTCCACTGTGAGTGGTCACATGACTAACGTAGAGCGGTTAGTGTATCCCAGTTGAGGTGGGATGGTGCAGGTTAAAAGCTTTATGACCCGGAAGCCCGGTGTCAAACCTATCCCTCAGCATATCCCAGTTAGAGGCCCCCACACCCACCTGTATCCTAGCCGGCACTGCAGGTGAGCATCGAGTGTCAGCAGCAGTAGCAGCCATATTGTACACTGTCTGATCAGCAGGGGGCAACACACTAGCGTGATGCACGTGTACAAGCACTGCGGGCTCCTGAGGTTCAGCAGCACGTTGACCGGGACCCCTACCGCGCCTCCTACAGCCCCCACGCAGGCCAGGCACAGCTTCAGACAGCCGGACACAGTTTTGCAGCGGCCTCCTGCAGCCGAACCAGCATTGCCCATGCACAGCCTGACGCTCAGTCCAATCACCGACACTGACAGCACACACTGGGCC
The DNA here is from genome assembly GCA_024036415.1 of Prochilodus magdalenae. Classification (NCBI taxonomy): domain Eukaryota; kingdom Metazoa; phylum Chordata; class Actinopteri; order Characiformes; family Prochilodontidae; genus Prochilodus; species Prochilodus magdalenae. The sequence continues at coordinate 25,861 of JAMWET010005552.1, forward strand.
ATGGAGAACAGCCACACCTGCATGGTGCCTGAGGAACACATGACGGAGAGATTAGAAGTTAACAAGCGGGTCTAAATATTGAACATGCACAATTTCCACCTTACCCTAAACGCCATGCTGCGTCTTAGTTAGCAGCTAGCACTTAGTTAGCAGTTAGCATGATTACATGGCTAAATGATTACATGGTCACTGTGTTATATAATGAAATAGGCTTGTGGTTTCTGCACTGGCCTCTGCCTTAACTATAGGAGCAATGGTAATGCTAATTTGTGCTAGCGCTTCAGTGGGATGCTAATGATACGTGCTAAGCTAATAGCAGTTCACCTTTTTGGGTTATTCGGGTGATTTACAGACATTTGAAGATTAGCATCTACTTAACATCTACTGACTTACCTGATGTAGCACTTTTAAAGTGTTTGCAATGAAGTGATTTGAATTTTAGCCTAAAACCTCCCAAACTGAAAGGCAAGTTAACACACTGTGGTGTCCCAATACTGACATGCTCAGTCAGAGATAGGTTTGCCACCCGTCCCATAAAATACTGAATCGTTCTTTATTTGGCAATTAAATGTTGTTAAATTTAAAATGTTGTTAAATTAAATGTGTCCCGTATTAAACCAATACGGGACTTTTGGCGATTTGTTCCGTATTTCGGTAAATGTTCGTAAATTTCCCAATATGTCAGATATACACGTTTGTCACACAGAAATGAATGATCGCAATCCCCCCCTCCACCGCTGGAATCAGATTACATATGGGATGTGATTTCGAACACATGTCACTCACACATAACCACGCCCCCCCCAACATCCTTTATTATTTCTGAAAGGTGGCTACCCTAGCCGTAGACAAACGGGTGGCATGGCCATATGAGGCAGCGAGCACAGAGCATGATTCTCCACTGGACATTTCAAGTATTTAACCCTTTACTTCCCAACGAAAACATAACAATGACATTTTTGCAGTAGTTCAAAGTTTTCAACCAGTTGATGGTGATTCTAGTAACAACAAATGACCCAAGAAGGCCTAAACAGTCCCTGAGAGTTCCCCACTTGGTTTCCGATACTGTTATCCACACATTTAGATCCCTTATTAGTCCCACAGTGGGGAAATTTTGTCTCCGCATTTAACCCATCCGTGAAGTGAAACACCACAAACACACTCACTAGTGAACACACTAGGGGGCAGTGAGCACACTTACCCGGAGCAGTGGGCAGCCCTATCCACGGCGCCCGGAGTGCAGTTAGGGATTAGATGCCTTGCTCAAGGGCACCTCAGTCGTTACTGTAGGCTCAGAGAATCGAACTGGCGACCCTCCGGTCACAAGGCTGGTTCCCTAACCTCCAGCCCACGACTGCCCCAATTTTTACAAACAGCTTACACTGTCTGGGTTGTTTTTGCATCAGGTTACTGTACATCCCACGGGACGTTGTTTGCAGTACTGCGTGTACATGTGTACCAATAGCCAAATGCACAGACGGCTTTAGCCTTCAGAAAGGTGCTACTACGGTTTTAGATATATAGCTAGATTTACAGATAACAGTAAGTCATACCGTCTCAGAAACACAATAAGTTAACGCGGCTTGAGGCATGTGTTTAAAGATTTAGGTATGCAGTTTGCACAATGCTATTAGCTAGAGGCCTCTATTACATGTTAGCTACGTTAGCCTAAAGACAGGCTAAGTCATTATGCTTTTTGTATATGAGAAAACTAAACTCTATAAAGTTGATAGAACAAGGATGTAATGGAAAATGCTAAGCTCTCCACTGTTCTAACCTGACACATTTACATGATGTAATATTTAATATCATCCAGCCACATTATTAGCCACGCTATTAGGAGGTAGGAGCCTGAATGAGGTGCCGGGAGCATTTCTTAAAAAGTCTGACTGAAAGTCTGAAAGTTTGACTGCATAAAGTCCAAATATATTAGAGCCATAGATCTGAGAAGTCAGTTAAGCACACTCAGCTCATTGTCATGGTTACAGAACCCGTTTGGGATGACCGTCTACTGTGCTGGACAACCCACACTCCTGGGGCACATGGCATGTTTTTGGTCGTGTGTGCCACCATTTCCCCCCCAGGTTACATCCTCCTACCCCAAAGTCCTGAAACAGAGACATGCCTCCTATGCCTTGACGGCCGAACCAGACAGTAGCAGGTAGGGTTGCCACCCGTCCCACTCTCCCCCAGCAACCGCCCCACCCCCCTCGCCCCCGACTCAGCTCAAATACGGGACGCGATTTGTCCCGTATCGGTGTGGCGTGGTTGGTGTGGCGCAGCGGATAACATCCCTGCCCCCTAAGAAGCTCCAGTCTCCATATGGGAGACTAGGGTTCGATTCCTGGTCTGGGTGATTTGGCTGTGCTACACCAATAAGAGTCCTTGGGCAAGACTCCTAACACTACAGTGGCCCACCTGTAATACGATTAACCTTGTAAGTCGCTCTGGATAAGAGCGTCAGCTAAATGCCATAAATGTATTTCTAACACATGTCACTCACGTAGGACCACGCCCCCAACCCCGCCCTTTATTTTCATTTCTGAAAGGTGGCAACCCTAGTAGCAAGTGTCTGCTGGGTTCCAATGCATGCAAAGGAAACATTCCCCATATGACTACACCCCCACAACCACAACCTCACCTCAACAAGTTCACCCATGGCAGCTTGGGTCTGTGGATTCATGCTGTTTAAGCCCACCTCCTGCAGGTCTCAGTGTACATCGTGATTCACCAGACCAGGTATCCCTTATCTGTCCAGTGTGGGCTAGTCTATGTCCACTACACAGTATGTCACACAGTCTCTGAAACCAAATAAGTCGAGGCAGTTTTAGGCATGCTATTTGCACAAAGCTAAAGGCCAGAGGCTTCCATTACCTACGTTAGCTTGGGTGTTAGTTTGGGCGAGCCTATGTCCACTTCAGCCTCAGATTCCTGTTGTTGGTTACCAGAAGTGGAACCCCATGTGGTCTTCTGCTTTCAGACGGCCTGATGCTTTTTCTGATCACCACTAAAGAGCAGCTGTTCAAGTAAGCGTAGCTGCCTCAGTAGGAGTCTAGCTATCCTACTGTGATTGCTCTTATCAGTGCGTCCTCGGTTGTTATTCCTCCCCTAATCCTTATTGTTCGTCCTATGCATTCCGTTCCCCACCAACCCCAGATTTGTCCATCAGACTGCTAGATAGTGAAGCATGCTCTGGAGAGCACGTTTCCACTGTTCCAGAGTCAAGTGGCGCTGTGCTTTACACCAGTGGTCCTGGAGGCACCCTGCCCTGCACATGTTAGTGGACCCCCTGCTTTAACACCACCCCCTGCAACTCTGAAGGGGCTTGTTAATGAGCTGATACGTTGAATCAGGTGTGCTGGGAGCAGGGAAATGAAATGTGCAGGACAGGGTGCCCTGAGGAACACAGCTCTACACCACTCCACCCTATGCTCGGCAATGCACATGGTTGCTCGGCCTTGGAAACCCAATTCATGAAGCTGATGGGTCTTCGAGAGGCAGTTTGGTAAGATGCTAAAGCACCCAGTGACCCGGCTTCTGGTCAGTTCCATTTCACAATAAGAGCCCTTACAGTTTCCCAGGGCAGATCTAACAGGGCAAAGGCGATATGAACTGACTCGTGGCAATGGTGGTCTTCTATGACTGTGCCATGCTTGTGTAGGCCGTATGTCTGGGTGCTTGATTGTACTGACCCTTGTTAGTGGGCATGGCTTAAACCGCAGAACCCAGTAATTAGGAAAGGTGTCCAATCAGCCAGCGCAAAACCAAAGACACCAAACATGCCTCGGCTGACTGACGATATTTGAGGCAAGAGTGGCATCGGACTTTTTCAGAAACAGCGCTTTTAGAAGACAAATTGGTAAAAGCACTGAACAGCAGGAGCGCAGACGTAGCCTATGCAAGAAAGGGAAAAGGAACAAGATCTCTCAGGGAGCCTGACAAGGAGAACGTCAGCAGAGCCTCAGTGCTGCTGTCCATCACGAGCAAACAGAGAGGTAAAAAAGCTCGACAGTTCGCACGCAGCCGCAAGGAGCCGGCCGCGCACTCCCCTCACAGCTTTGACAGACAGGTAATTTCATTTGCGCTCTCAGACAACAGGCCATAAAACGCAGGAACGAAAGAAAGAAGAAAAAAAGAGGGAGAAAAAATGACACGTTAAAGTAACTCCACAGTCTCTCGGTATGCCACCTGTCTGTGTATCGTAATGAGCCTGACCTTTTCAACAGGCTAATGACAGTAATCAGTTTTTGAATGCCCAGGAGCATTCTGTAATAATGAGCAGCGATTGCGGTATCTCTCTTAATCCTCCGCTCCCGTCCTCAATCCGCCTCGACCTCGGGGCCTGCATCTCTTTCACTGTTTCCTTTGCCGTCATAAATCGATTAGCTGGAATAATTAACGAGTAAGGAAGCTGGAAGTCATAGCGCTGTGCTTCTCCCCCTGCTGGGACTCAGACACCTTTCAGTTTATGCACAATTAATTACTGAACTCAATCAATTAGGAGTGACCAACTCGAACCTACTGCGGCCTATCCGGCGACAAAACAGGAGAGTCATTAGGAAAGCAAAAGACAATCAACCGGCAGTGTTTCACAACATACAGCAGCGGTGTCCTGAATCGGTGGATATGATCCACTGACGCTGGTCCGTTCTTTCGAAGGGAGAGCCAGGAGGCAGGCTGAGGGGTGGAGCTCTTGTCTGGAAACAGCCTCTGGACACATGCTTTGTATAACCCATCCCAAAGACAGATCACACAAGCGGGGTGGCGTCTTGGAACTAGGTATGGTGGTATTGTTTTACCAGATGGTCAACTCTCCTAACCTGTAGTAGCCTAAAGGTGATTGACCTTTAACCTACCGCTATGTACACCAATAACAATGCTTTCCCAGGATCCTGCTGTACATGTGCAACATCCACAATAAGTGCAGCTCATTAAGGGTTAATACTACATAGTACAGGTTAGTACAGCTCATTACGGGTTAATACTACATACTACAGGTTAGTACGGCTCATTAAGGGTTAATGCTACATAGTACAGGTTAGTACAGCTCATTAAGGGTTAATGCTACATACTACAGGTTAGTGCAGCTCATTAAGGGTTAATACTACATAGTACAGGTTAGTACAGCTCATTACGGGTTAATACTACATATTACAGGTAAGTACAGCTCATTACGGGTTAATACTACATAGTACAGGTTAGTACAGGTCATTAAGGGTTAATACTACATAGTACAGGTTAGTACAGCTCATTAAGGGTTAATACTACATACTACAGGTTAGTACAGGTCATTAAGGGTTAATACTACATAGTACAGGTTAGTACAGCTCATTAAGGGTTAATACTACATATTACAGGTTAGTACAGCTCATTAAGGGTTAATGCTACATAGTACAGGTTAGTACAGCTCATTAAGGGTTAATGCTACATACTACAGGTTAGTGCAGCTCATTAAGGGTTAATACTACATAGTACAGGTTAGTACAGCTCATTACGGGTTAATACTACATATTACAGGTAAGTACAGCTCATTACGGGTTAATACTACATAGTACAGGTTAGTACAGTTCATTAAGGGTTAATACTACATAGTACAGGTTAGTACAGCTCATTAAGGGTTAATACTACATAGTACAGGTTAGTACAGCTCATTAAGGGTTAATACTACATAGTACAGGTTAGTACAGCTCATTAAGGGTTAATACTACATATTACAGGTTAGTACAGCTCATTAAGGGTTAATACTACATAGTACAGGTTAGTACAGCTCATTACAGGGTTAATGCTACATAGTACAGGTTAGTACAGCTCATTACAGGGTTAATACTACATAGTACAGGTTAGTACAGTTCATTACAGGGTTAATACTACATAGTACAGGTTAGTACAGCTCATTAAGGGTTAATGCTACATAGTACAGGTTAGTACAGCTCATTAAGGGTTAATGCTACATAGTACAGGTTAGTACAGCTCATTACAGGGTTAATGCTACATAGTACAGGTTAGTACAGCTCATTACAGGGTTAATACTACATATTACAGGTTAGTACAGCTCATTAAGGGTTAATACTACATATTACAGGTTAGTACAGCTCATTAAGGGTTAATACTACATACTACAGGTTAGTGCAGCTCATTAAGGGTTAATACTACATAGTACAGGTTAGTACAGCTCATTACGGGTTAATACTACATAGTACAGGTTAGTACAGCTCATTACAGGTTAATACTACATAGTACAGGTCAGTACAGCTCATTAAGGGTTAATACTACATAGTACAGGTAAGTACAGCTCATTAAGGGTTAATACTACATAGTACAGGTTAGTACAGCTCATTACAGGGTTAATACTACATAGTACAGGTTAGTGCAGCTCATTAAGGGTTAATACTACATAGTACAGGTTAGTACAGCTCATTACAGGGTTAATACTACATATTACAGGTTAGTACAGCTCATTACAGGGTTAATACTACATATTACAGGTTAGTACAGCTCATTACAGGGTTAATACTACATATTACAGGTTAGTACAGCTCATTACGGGTTAATACTACATAGTACAGGTTAGTGCAGCTCATTAAGGGTTAATACTACATAGTACAGGTTAGTACAGCTCATTACGGGTTAATACTACATATTACAGGTTAGTACAGCTCATTAAGGGTTAATACTACATAGTACAGGTTAGTACAGCTCATTACGGGTTAATACTACATATTACAGGTTAGTACAGCTCATTAAGGGTTAATACTACATATTACAGGTTAGTACAGCTCATTACGGGTTAATACTACATATTACAGGTTAGTACAGTTCATTACGGGTTAATACTACATAGTACAGGTTAGTGCAGCTCATTAAGGGTTAATACTACATAGTACAGGTTAGTACGGCTCATTACGGGTTAATACTACATATTACAGGTTAGTACAGCTCATTACGGGTTAATACTACATATTACAGGTTAGTACAGTTCATTACGGGTTAATACTACATAGTACAGGTTAGTACAGCTCATTACAGGTTAATACTACATATTACAGGTTAGTACAGCTCATTAAGGGTTAATACTACATATTACAGGTTAGTACAGTTCATTACGGGTTAATACTACATAGTACAGGTTAGTACAGCTCATTACAGGTTAATACTACATATTACAGGTTAGTACAGCTCATTAAGGGTTAATACTACATATTACAGGTTAGTACAGCTCATTAAGGGTTAATACTACATATTACAGGTTAGTACAGCTCATTACAGGTTAATACTACATAGTACAGGTTAGTACAGCTCATTAAGGGTTAATACTACATAGTACAGGTTAGTACAGCTCATTACAGGTTAATACTACATATTACAGGTTAGTACAGCTCATTAAGGGTTAATACTACATAGTACAGGTTAGTACAGCTCATTAAGGGTTAATACTACATAGTACAGGTTAGTACAGCTCATTAAGGGTTAATACTACATAGTACAGGTTAGTACAGCTCATTACGGGTTAATACTACATAGTACAGGTTAGTACAGCTCATTACGGGTTAATACTACTTATTACAGGTTTATATAACTTATTACAGGTTAGTATGTCTTATTACAGGTCAATACTACATGTTACAGGTTACTACATGTACACAGAATTATTATAATTATTAGTACTAAGCTATTAACTTATTAGAATGCTTTTTTAGCTTAATACAACATATTACAGATATTTCGCTATTTTATTGTTATCTTGTTGTTGATACATTTATTAAATATCAGCATGCTTGTTATCATTAATTTACTTTAGTATGCTATTATTCTAAGCTTCTAACTTATTGGAATATACTTTTGGTTTATTAAAAATAACAAATAAAAAATAAAAATAACAATGTATTGCTGTACCTGTTAGTAACTAATGTGGTAATTATATAATCATCTTTGTGTATTTACTATTAGAAAATTAGTTAGTAATTGTAGTTAATTAGCTTGTAGTTTTTGTCCTGATTATTTAATAATATTCTAATGTTATTTATCGGTTGTTACAATGTATAGCTGGGATTTTTTAGCATTTTATTACTGGATTATTACCACCACAATTTCTAACTCATGATTTAGTAACCACTAGAATGTTTTTAGGTTCGTACAAAAGTTACTACTGACAGAAAATGAACATGGAACTATAATGGCAACAAGCCGTTACCTGAAACTGTTCCCTTCCAATTCTATTGATCTGTCCATCATAAATATTTACTAACCTGAGGGAGAATTAGACCTTTTACACTGTGCTGAAAGAGATGCACTTTTTACACCATTAAATATATATTAGAGGTGGAGATATAGAGGAATATCATACTGTGGTACATCAAGAGTATATGTGGTATATCAGGATATGTACTGGCATGGACACAAAGCCATATATAATATAATATAATATAATATAATATAATATAATATAATATAATATAATATAATATAATATAATATAACATAATATATTAACATAATATAATAACATAATATAATATAATATAATATAATATAATATAATATAATATAATATAATATAATATAATATAACATAATATAATATAACATAATATATTAACATAATAATATAATATAATATAATATAATATAATATAATATAATATAATATAATATAATATAATATAATATAATATAATACCAATACCAATACCAATACCATTGGCTATAAAATTGGACTAGATACTAGAAGGACTACAGATACATGTAGCTTTAGATAATGAATATATAATGTCCATAAGGAGGATAATATAAATATGACGAAAAGACGTTACCTGATTTGATGGGTAAAGGTGGATTGTTGGTCTACAGCTGATTCCGCTTTACTCACTCTCTCCAACTGAGCTGGACTGAATAAACTAACTTCCACAGACCGTCTTTATCCGCCTCCGCTCACTTCCTCCCAGAGCCTGTGCAAACATATCAATAGTGTCAATGCGAGTATATGACACCTCTTTCCATTAGAGCAGCGCAAGGCCAGCAGTGAAAAGGCACCAGGTTCACATGAGAGGTGTGCATGTATGGAGGGTGGACAAAATAACCCTGGCACTTAGCCCTTCCACACAGCTCCAGAGGAGCCAGACTAGCAGAAACACAAGGGAGGAAGACCCGTCTCAGACTGGAGGATGACTGGATTGAGCTAAGGATGGGCAAACTGTGTAGCTGGTGAATACGGTCTCAGATGGAAGCTCACTTGTATGGTTATATGTAGTTATATACTTCTACGACTTTAATGCATCTAGGTGGAGCTTGCTATGGATTCCTCAAGACGGAATTCCTTTGAGGTTGTGGTTCATGAGGGCATCATGTTGTTCCCACAGAAGAACTTTCATGGTGTGAATCTCAAAGGTGCTCTACTGTGGTCATATCCTCTGACTGGGTAGGACACTGAAGAACACTGGGTTCATTGTTCTGGAGGTTAGGGAACCACCCTTGGTTCCCTGAGTGATCGGCTTCACCTAAAACCAGTTTATGACATGGTGCCTTATCCTGCTGGAAGTGACCTTTAGAAGATGGTATAGAAGAAGCACATGGTCAGCAAGAACACTCAGATAGGTTTGGCATCTGAGTGATGGCTGATTGGAATTGGCAGCCCAAAGTGTGCTAAGACCATGACACCACCTCCACCAGCCTGGGTTGTTCACGCAAGGATGCCATCACGCTGTTGGCTCCAAGTTCTGACCCTGCCGTCAATGTGCTTCAGCAGAAACCGAGATTTCTCAGGCCAAGGTACGTTTTTCTCATCTTCAACCGGCTAGTTTGGGTGAACTTCCTCTTCTTGGCATATGGAGGTGGAAACCAACATGGTTGTCTGCTGTTGTAGCCCATCCACCTCAAGGTTGGACCAGTTATACATGCTCTTCTGCTTAACACAATGGGAGGAGTTATCTCGAGAGGGTTATCTGGGTTACCGTACCATTTACATTTAAGGTATTTAGCAGACGCTCTTATCCAGAGCGACTTCCAACCATGTTCAGTGCTCCGTTGGATAATATTCCAGCTAGTGCAGGAAGTGTAGAGCCTAAAACTCACCACGAGCTCAGACACTGCCCGAACAGGGGGCCAGTGCTGGTACCTAGAGATTAATACACAGACATAGAGCAAGTAAAGCATTACCTGGCAACCCCAGCCCAGTGCTCATTCCTATAGAGGAGAAAAGGTCGTTATAAGTGCAACACAATCACTTAAGTGCATCACGAAGAGATGGGTCTTCAGTCTGCGTTTGAAGACCGCGAGAGACTCCGAGAGAGTTCATTCCACCATCTGGGAGCCAGGACAGAGAAGAGTCTGGACGCTTGTCTTCCATGTGTCCTCAGGGATGGCGGTTCGAGTCGAGCTGTACTTGAAGCATGAAGGGCTCGAGGTACAGCTCGACTCTTCACCATTGCCATAAGGACGGAGGGGCTGGTCCATTCTCGGCTTTGTGGGCCAGCATCAGAGTCCATTCTTGGCTTTGTAGGCGAGCATCAGAGTTTTAAATCTGACGCGGGCAACAGCAGGAAGCCAGTGAAGGCAGCGCAGCAGTGGAGTCACATGGGTGAACTTCAAGTGCCTGCATTGAGCGCGTATCGTGAGCGAGAGAGGGGGTAGAACGTTAACGGTTTAATAGTAAGGCACGTGGGATGGTTACGGGAGGTTGTAGCCTGTATGTTCTGTGGCAGTGTTGTCTGGGATTGTAACAAACGAGGTGTGGGTGCTTCCCTGCCCAGTAAATGGTCCAGTAGTCCGAACGGCTGTCTCCCGTGTGGATTTCTCTATGGAGGTCGGGTCAAGCAGCTAACCACATGTCACATCTCTCTTCCCAGGGGCCTTCACCCAACTACCAAGTTTCACCAAAGACAGCCATACACATGTGGTACACAGGACACCCAACAGGGCTATCGCTAAGGAAACACATGAAGCTACGACAACGCAAAACAACTGCAAGCCCCTCTGTGAGCCTGTCTTAACAGCAGCCCCTCATTTATTCCCACAGAACTTCGTTTTATTCAAGCCTGAAATAAAAACCATGTGAAATCTAGTGCAAAGAGGAAAAATTTCAGACCCCTGAGCAATAGATGGAAGCAATTTGGGCCGATGAGTTGTTTTTCACCTCCGTTTTTACTGCATGCGGTGCTGACCTGCTGCCAGCTGTTATTCACGGTGATAATTGTGTGGGTAGCCGTCTCACGGGAGTCATTATATCTAGTGATTGCTCTGCATGGTCGGATAATGGCCAAGGAACATGAGGCCGTATTATAAACCAGGTGCACCCTACGGTGCAAACACTGTTCCCTCATGATCCCTGTTTCAAGATGCTAATGCTGCCCATATTTACTGCTACACAAATCCAGGGGTGGTTTCCTTAGCACTGAGATGAGGTTGACGTCTACTATTGGCTCCACACCACAAGAGCATTTCTGGCTTTGAAGAACTGAGGGTTTTTGAAGAAGATCCATATATATATCGTCGTCGTCCATAGAAAAACAGGTACGTATCCCCAAAATGGTAACTTTACAAGAGAGGCCAAAACCTCATTTGATTTGAATGGAGGTCAATGGAACCAGACGTCTTTCCAAGCAGCTTTGGGCCATTTCTGTTGGTCCATTCTTCATGAAATGTCTTCACAGTGTAAACAGCAGCTCAAGTGATCAAATGAGGCATTAAAGTAAATATCAACAAAAAATGGAGATATATGTATATGTATATATATTGTCGCTGTCCAAAGAAAAACATGTATCTCCATTTTTGTTGATTTTTACTTTTATGCCTCATTCGATTACATGAGCTGTTGTTTACACTGTGTACAAATTTCATAAAGAGTGGACCAACAGAAGTGGCCCAAAACTGCTTGGTAAGACGTCTGGTTCCATTGACTTACATTCAAATTAAACGAGGTTTTTGGCCTCTCCTGGAAAGTTGTCATTTTGGAGATACCTGTTTTTCTTCGGACAGCGACGATATATATATATACAATCAACCGACAGGAATGAAACTTGGTGGGTAGGTTTGACATTGTGAGACATTCAAATGACTCCAGTTTCACGCTCGGCTGCACTTTTTTTAGGCATTTAGCTGACACTCTTGTCCAGAGTCTTATCCAACTTACAAGGGCCGGCTCCATCTTGCAGTTACTCCGTCCTGGACTAATCAGACTGGATCTTATAGATGTTCTTCTAATGTTAGTTCTGTCTTTCTCGTCTCATCCGGGTTCGACCTGAGGAGGTTGGGTTCCACCCTTGAGCCTGGTTCCTCCTTACTCAAGGGAGTTTTTCCTCACCACTGTTGTCTCTGGCTTGCTCAAGGAGGGCTTGGACCCGGTTCCCCAACCCCGCCCACCCTCGAATGTCTGTACATTAACAGTCTGTGTTTTTTTCTTTTCTTTCTTTTATATAACAAACTGATTTTCTGTGAAGCTGCTTTGAGACAACGTTGGTTGTAAAAAGCGCTATACAAATAAACCCTGATTGATTCTTATTACAGGTCGGCCGGTACAGTGTTCGGAGTCTTGCCCAAGGACTCTTATTGGTGTAGCTCAGCATTTGCTACCTCTACTGGGACTCAAACCCCAGTCTCTAACCAACTGTGACATAAGCAAGGCCTTATCGCTGTACCTGACCGACTCAACAGCCACGATTGCAGACGTTCAGCGAGCAGCGATGTCCTCCGTGAGTCTTACCATTAGTGCGGGAGACGGCTGCACAACTAAGGACTACATGCACACAGGCAACTGCCCTTAACACCACGTCAACGTCACCAAAGACTGCACTGGTGTCGTGCCAGACTGTCATGGAGCGACTCAGAATGGCAGCGGGTCATCTTCAGTGACGAGTCCCGCTTTCGTCTCGGTGGAGACGCCTAGTGAATCCGTATATGGTGGCATCGAGGTCCGCACCAAGATGATGGTTTGCAGTCACGCGTCACATGTCACTCCACCTCCACCTATGGTGGCTGAGAAGTGCCAAATCAGTTAACAATGCCGATCCTAGTTCCATGAAGCACATGGTTAGTTCGTACTCTCACTCTTCCATACATGTACAGGCAGGGTTGCACCTACGACAAATCTCTCCCATAGTGAGCAATGACTGAGCATATGAAGAGAGAGGTGGGAGAGACGGAGAGGAATCAGCGGGGTAGGGGGGGTCTTATCTTCCGGGCACATATTGCACGGACAGAGTCCCAAAAAAACGCTCACAAAAGGGGACGAGATTATGAACGTCTGCCGTAGCTCATTTAGAGCTGCCCATTGTTCCGTCTACTGTTACACAGCGGGAGGAACAAAACGTTTATTAAACTCCAGCTCGTCTCCAAAAGAGCCTAATGAGGTGGAAATACTATTCAAAATGTGAACTTCACTATTCATTTTCCAAATCATATGCCCGGGGCTCTAATACGCGTGTGCCTATAGTTACTGCAGGCTGGGATTACGGCTTAATTGACTCATTTGTTTTTCCAGCAGCATGTCCGCCGAAAACAGATTACGCCGTAAACGATGTCAAATGCTGCTCAAGTCTATGTCTCGTGTCATAATGTAGATTGAAATACAGCCGGCACTGCCATGTCAGTGTCACCACGCCGCAGCCACCCGAATAATGGGGACTTTTATCTGACTAGAAAATCATGACACATTTCCCCTTCCATACGGAGACGAATTACAAAACGAGACATGGTATCAGGGAGGGTCTCTGAGCAGCTCCGATCAGGCTCTGAAATCAAACCAGGATTCAGAATGGATGCGTGACGGCAGCCGACGTCAGATTTCTAGGCTCAAATCTCAAATAACTCCCTACAGAGTGCACTGCACAGGCCATAAGGCTATGGCTTCTGTACCAAACTAGTGCACTAGATGGACACCTGGAGCGTCCATCTAGCTCCATGGAGTCTCGCCATGGAGTTGTAGAGGTTCCTGATGGTGGCCTATGATAATCCATCCCATGCAGCTTGAGTATTCGTACACAGTTCCTGCAGATGGTGCAGTAGGGGTGGAGGTGGAGGGACATCAGGCCTTCTGGACGTGTTACACGTGACAACAAGTGACGGGACTTGTCACTGAAGATGACCTGGTGCCAGTCTGGGTCACCACTGCAGTATTTGCTGACGGTGACGTGGTTTTAAGGGCAGTCGTTGTAACGGTCTGTGTGCATGTAGTCCTGCACCAACAGGATGACTCATGGAGGGCATCACTGCTCGCTGTATGTCCACAGTGGTGGCTGTTGGGTCAGTCAGGTATGGTGATAAGGCCCATAGGCTTGTGTGCAGATGGTCTGACTGCAGTGCATTCCTCAGCCACTGGGGGAGGATCCATAGAGCGAACACGACGATCGAGGTGGTCCCACAGATTCTCAGTTGGGTTCAAGTCTGGAACTAGGTGACCAGGGTCGTACTTGGAAGTCATGCTCTTCCAACCAATGTTGGACATTTGTAGACATGTGATATGTGGCATTGTCTTGCTGGAGGATCCCATCCGCTCCAGGGAAGTCAGTCAGCATGTATGGGTGTACATGATCTGCAAGAATGGATTCATACCCAAGAGGTTGAGAGTGCCTTCCACGTGGATGAGTGGGCCCAGAGAATGCCATGAAAACGAAACGTGACTTCCTTTATGAGCTGCTGTTGTCGCGTAGGACATGGTCATAATAATGTGACTCAACTATGTATGCACAATTATGGTTTATAGGCCGCATTTATTATATGTCTGTAGTTATGATGCATTTTACATGTTAAAGAAATAGACATTAATAAATAGACGTTTGCAGATTGAACTAGAAAAGTGCATTTCCTGAAGAAAACACGGGATGAGTAAACGAGTGCGGGTCGGTATGACTGTGGATTAGCGTCTGGGGGCCTACCCTTAGTGAGTATGTGAAGTGTGTTGGTTCTCGGGCGAGCGAAAGCATTACTGCTTGGTTTGGGTCGAAAATGACTGGGACTCTATGGGAGAAACGAGGGATGAGTAAACGACAGATAGACGAGGGCGGGTCAGTATGGCTGTGGGTTAGTGCTTGGGAACCTCCCCTTAGTGAGCATGTGAAGTCTGGTGGCTCTTGGGTGAAGGAAACAGCCATGCTTAGGTGGGTCCAAAAATGACTGGGACTCTATGGGAGGAACGAGGGATGAATAAACGACAGATAGAGGAGTGCGGGTCACTATGCCTGTGGATTAGTGGATGAGTAAATGACAGATAGACGAGGGCGGGTCAGTATGGCTGTGGGTTAGTGCTTGGGAACCTCCCCTTAGTGAGTATGTGAAGTCTGGTGGCTCTCGGACAAAGGAAACAGCTGTGCTTAGGTGGGTCCAAAAATGACTGGGACTCTATGGGAGGAACGAGGGATGAATAAATGACAGATAGACGAGGGCGGGTCAGTATGGCTGTGTGTTAGAGCTTGGGAACCTGCCCTTAGTGAGCATGTGAAGTCTGGTGGCTCTCGGGCGAAGAAAACAGCCGCACTTAGGTGGGTCCAAAAATGACTGGGACTCTATGGGAGGAATGAGGGATGAATAAACGACAGATAGAGGAGTGCGGGTCAGTATGGCTGTGGGTTAGTGCTTGGGAACCTGCCCTTAGTCAGCATGTGAAGTCTGGTGGCTCTCGGACGAAGGAAACAGCCGCGCTTAGGTGGGTCCAAAAATTACTGGGACTCTATGGGAGGAACGAGGGATGAATAAACAACAGATAGACGAGTGCGGGTCAGTATGGCTGTGGATTACTGTTTGGGGACCAGCACTTAGTGTGTATGTGAAGTTACACGCCTCTCGGGCGAATGAAAATGATGGCTTTAGGGGGGTCCAAAAATGACTGGGACTCTATGGGAGGAGTGAGGCATTCACTGTTTGACTGACCCGCACTCGTTTGCTTCTCCTTTTACATCCCTCGTTCCTCCCATAGAGTCCCACTCATTGTTGGACCCACCTAAAGCCGGCTGTTTCCTTCGCCTGAGAGCCACCAGACTTCACATGCTCACTAAGGGGAGGTTCCCAAGCACTAACCCACAGCCATACTGACCCGCACTCGTCTATCTGTCATTTATTCATCCCTCATTCCTCCCATAGAGTCCCACTCATTTTTGGACCCACCTAAAGCCGGCTGTTTCCTTCGCCTAAGAGCCACCAGACTTCACATGCTCACTAAGGGGAGGTTCCCAAGCACTAACCCACAGCCATACTGACCCGCACTCGTCAATCTGTCATTTATTCGTCCCTCGTTCCTCCCATAGAGTCCCAGTCATTTTCGACCCAAACCAAGCAGTAACGTTTCCGTTCGCCCGAGAGCCACCAAACTTCACATACTCACTAATATCAGACCCCCCGACACTAATCCACAGTCATACCGACCCACACTCGTTTACTCATCCCTCGTTCCTCACAGAGCAAGCTGCGCAACCATCCCGTGCACTTTTCTAGTTGTATAAAACGCCATAACTTGGCTATTGGGGGTCATATTTTTTTGGAAACATGGAGAGGGTCTTATTTAGGATATTGGTTGTAATTGTAATCTCTCTACCGCTGTCCCTGCAGAGGAAATTAAGAGCGTTTCAATCAAACCTCTATTACAGCTGACCCCCATTTCCCCGCCGTGCTCCTGACACTTCATTTGAGTTTTCTTACTTTTGTGTTCAATTTTGCTGGCCATCCGCCAGGCTGTAGAGCGGCTTAATGATGGGTAGGTGAAATGAGAAGTGAAGTAAGTGAATACGTGGGAGGCTGTAAATTAAAAATCTGTTTCTGGTGAATGGCTTGACGGAGTGAACAGAGGTGCCAACACTGAAATTACATTCAGGACTGGCATTTCATTATTTTGTCCGCACCACTTACGCAGCATGTGATGGTTGTGTTATCTTTATAAGACAGAAAGTGACAATCGAAAGCAAACTGCAGTTTATTCCACCAAAAATGGTCAGCCCTTGTGTACTGGCTGGACGGACAATTTCTTTCAAAAGTAATCAACCCCCTTAATAGACAACTGGGTTGAGTCTTCTGGGCTACAAACGCCAAGTGCACAGATTGTTCCAGACAGTGTATTTATTACAAATCAATATGCACTTAATGTAGTGGACGAACCAGAGCTAGGCCTTCAATTTGGGCTATAAATGTCAAAACTCGATTAAAAGATGATGAAATAAAATCCACTTCTACCAACTTCTGCTTCTCTATAGGGTTCTAGTACTTTCCCAAGCTTGAACACGTCTTGCTAGTAAAGGTATAGAATGTATAGACCCTAAATGAATGGCACGGTAAGCAATGTTATTCCAACACACTCTCTGGCCAATATCTCCTCACAGCCTGCAAGTGTCTGGAGACTTCTAGTTATTGACGTTCAGGTTTTCACTGTGATGCACTGCTTACAGTGGTCTCTGGTTTCACTGGTACCAACATTCAACTCCGTTTCTCACTGTCACTCTCACAGTTATAGGTTATTCTTTGTGCAATATTGCGTATGATTGTATATCGTCACTGTCCAACGAAAAACACGTATCTCCATTTTTACTTTTATGCATCATTTAAACACACCAGCTGCTGTTTACACTGAGTGAGAATCTCATGATGAATGGATCAACAGAAATGGCCCAAAACTGTTTGGAAAGATGTCTGGTTCCATTGACCTGTATATTGTTAAATGACGTTTTTGGTCTCTCCCGTAAAGTTTTTTTCCTTGAGCCACTGTCCTCTTTGGCTTGCTCATTGGGGGCTTGGACCCAGATTCTCTGTAAAGCTGCTGTGTGACCACATCTGTTGTAAATGGGACTTGACTTGACTTGACTTGACTTGACTTGACTTGACTTGACTTGACTTGACTTGGCTTTGACTTGACTTGGCTTGACTTGACTTGACTTGTGTTGGATATCAGTGTTTTTGTATAAGTATACAAGTGTGTATACATTTTCCACGTGAGGAACAACTGCATCACCAGAACCAAACTTTTACAACAGATAGAGCCCCTGGGAGAATGTCGCCCTCAGGGTTCTACAGGTCATAGATCAAACACCACTTGGAGATAGCTGACCGTTTGTTGAGACTAGATAAAATCACACCCCCTTGGTTTATATTTAGGGGGTGGTTAAACAGTAAAACCTGGGTTCCAAGGGTCTCTCTTCAGACTGAGTTGGAAAGGGACTCAGACTGGACTGGACAGTGTATAAAACCTGGGTTCCAAGGGTCTCTCTTCAGACTGGGTTGGAAAGGGGCTCAGACTGGACTGGACTGGCCTGTCTTTGGACAGGAGCTGTGAGTGAACTGCGATCGCCTTGAAATAAACTACTCCAACATCTCCTGACTTGACTTGACTTGACTTGACTTGACTTGACTTAATGTTGGGACGCAGCCTTTCACAGATTTGCATTTTTATATGTAATTTCTTCATATGACTATGAATATTTATTTGGCTCTGGCTTTTTTGCACAGGTACAGGAAAACAGTAATGTGGTGTCATATGAAAAACACCTCAGTAGATGAGTTAAAAGGTTATTAACATCAAAAATAACATAGCTCCTTATGGGCGCAGTCTTATAAACTGATTTAAACGTGGAAACTGGAGTTGGAGCATCATAACTCCATATGGCTTGACTTGAGACTTGCTTGACTTATAGCGGCGTCTTGACTTGCTTGAATCCTCCCACCATAACCTGCGACCTGTTCGAGACTCGAAGGTTAAGACTTGAGACTTGCTTGTGAACTGCACATATGGAACTTCTCCCACTTCTGAAGAAGGGAGATGGCCAAGAAACAGCCAAAGAAGGGAAGATCAGCAGAAGAAAGACCAGGCAAGGTGAAGAGCAGAGAATGGGCAACAACAAAATGTTGTAGATGAACTATCCATATTTAAGTCAGGAGTGGACACGGCTAAGTCCGGAAAGCCAGAGAAACTTGGAGCGCCATAACTTGATGGAAACTTGACTTCATGAGATTATAGGCCATCATTTCCACCGTCTCCAACCACACATTCATCACCGCGCATTCATCAGGAGCCTGGAAATGTCAGCGTTCCGTATCTGATCTCTGAACCTCTGTAGATCCGCCAAGAAATGTTACAACAAAGCCAAACGAGTGTGATGTTCCCTTTCCAATGAGCCCGGGAGACCCTTCCCAGCCTTCACGAAACCAGAGATAATCTGAGATAGAAAGTCTTCTATGAGGCGTCCGTGTTGTTAGTGTCATAATCACATGATCAGTGACAAACATCAAGCTTAAAGCATCAAAGACGAGCAGTAAAGTTGGCAAGTCGACTACTCATCTAGTCTGCGCAACCCCCACTGTGAACATGAGTGGCAGTTTAATCAGTAGGTTGTTAGAAAGAGGGGAAAGTGGCACAGCCAGGAGTCACCGAGAAACTGCTACGAGGTTCTCTGTAATCTTTGCTTGAAGTGTAGCGGGAGCGGCGGATTAAGGTGATCAGGCGCCCCCAAGCAACACTTTGAATGGAACCCCTCAACCCCACCCCTCCCACACAGGCGCCGCCACCCCAAACACACAGACATCCTATCTATCTGCTAGCAGACCTGCAAACATGCCGGGAAATACAAAGAGAAAATGATGCTACTGCATGGAATGATGATAGTCACGCGTAGACATGTGCAACATTCACAAACGCTGAAGCCTGAAAAGTAAACAAGCTCTGTAATGCTGCTGAAACATCAGCGAACAGCAAATCTGCTCCTTAAAGGTGAAGCTTAGAGAGCAACCGCACACGGCAACAAGTCAGAGTTGAGGCCCACCTCTTCAAAACATCACTCCAGAGCACATATGGTCATATCACCGCCAGTTATGACTGGTACAAGCAGACGGAGAAGCAGACTTCCTACCTAGTATGGTAGTCAAGACCTTCACGTCCAAGTCCGAGTCAAAGCTGAGACCAGGATACGTTGAGTCCGAGTCAACACCGAGAGGTTTAGTGGTCAGGACCAGGTGTGCCCGACGCCAAGACATGACTGAGGAAATGGTGGGTATATATGACATCAAGGAACATGCAAATGATTCAAGTTTGACGCTCAGCTGCGCAACGGACTTAAGCAAAGACAGGCCTTATCACTGTACCTGGCTGACCCAACCGAGCAGTGATGCCCTCCATGGGTCATCCTGTTAGTGCCAACCTAGTGCCAACATAACCTAACCTATATGGCACATACGTTATGCTTTACCCACCTAACTGGGTGAAATGGATGACATTCGTGAGTCAGGCGGGATCTTGCTAATTGACTAGCATTTACAGGGCTAACCTGCGGTTAGGCCATAGGTGAGTCACGGTGTCACATGACCTTGTCAAACCAATAAAATGCAGGTCTTTGATATGGATGTGAGCCAATGGCATATATAATATTGTTTGAGAGTGAAGATTTTATATAGAGGACTAATAGGCAGACGGACTGGGACTTGGAACCGCTAAAGCCGGATGTGTGGCCATCCTACTCCCCGCTATCCCAGCCTTTCCCTGGCTTTATTCTCCAGCTGTCTCCGGGCCGAAAGCATTTCTCTCTTTAACAACTTGCTCTCTCAGCAGCTCGGATCTCTCTCTTACTCTCTCTAGCACACATACATACAAGCACCCCCGGGGTGGTTCCTAGCCCACCCACCTCCACAATGAAGCAAGTGTAATAAGTGCTGGAGCAGACATAATCTAAACCTAACATGCTAGCACTGTTTTTGACATGCTACAATAGCTTAGCGTCGTTTCCCTCCCTTCCCCTGACCCATCGCTGAACGAACACACACCGTGTGCTCCCCACTGCATGCACACGAATGTTGGCAGACAACCTCTTTTCTTCTCCTCGCTTTACTTTCTCGCTTTCGCTCTTTAGGCCAGGAACTCTTAAGTGACTATTTTACCACACTTCCTTTAGGCTGACAACTCTAGTTCATGTTAACACGTGTGAGATACCTCAAAACGGGCTGCCAAGCTCAGACAGGCTCCCCGACTGGGAGGCTCAGTTAAGGGCTACAGCTGA
The DNA here is from genome assembly GCA_024036415.1 of Prochilodus magdalenae. Lineage (NCBI taxonomy): Eukaryota > Metazoa > Chordata > Actinopteri > Characiformes > Prochilodontidae > Prochilodus > Prochilodus magdalenae. The sequence continues at coordinate 46,812 of JAMWET010005552.1, forward strand.
TGAGCACTGTGAGAATCTCTGATATAGTCCATTTCCTGTCCACACGTTAGCTGGTTATGATTGTATCCGGGCTCATTTCACAGGTACCTTCACTTTTTCTTCCTTTTTAATACTGTGAAGGTGTAAGAAAAGCGATCGCACCATGGCTGCTAACAGGCTAGCATGCTAATTAGCGCTACACCTCATCTGTGTCAATCTAGCTTTCAACATTTAAGGACCTGTTTCCGTAACTACAGAATATCGTTTCTTCAGAGCAGACGGACACTGCTGAATTCCCACGTTTTCCACCCCGTGGCTGAATCCTAAGGAGTAAAATGGAGGAGCTAATGTTAGCCTCGCCATTGAAGGCCCAAACGGAGGGCCTAGCTGAAACAGACACGGCTCGGCACTACTTTTCGGCCTACTCCTGCGAGGCACGACATCGTTTAAAAGATTAGCTTTTATGGGCTTTTCAGTTCAAATCGTTTATGAAGGACAAAAAGGACGTTCGGCCCGAGGCTTTTATCTGAATATGCTCTCAGATAGGACTTTATGGAATTGTAGGTATTTCAGGTATGGCAGTCTTTCTTTTCATTATGTTTAAAGGGGAATACTGCCAATTTTCAGACAATGTCAGCATAATCCACTCGATATAACCAAAGTCATGCAGAGTACTTCGAAGGAATAGAGTCTATTTTAGGGAATGTAGCCACTTGATGCTTTTTTTTCCCTAACTATGTTGGTAATAGGAACCAGGGGATGTGATACTGTATGGTAACAGGGGATAACCTAATTAAGCAAGATATGCTAATCATCATAACTGAAATTCAGACACTTACAAAAGCCAGGAATTAGCGCCATGATGACTGCGTCCCTGGGGTTGCTTGGCTCAATGTTAAAAGGATTTAGTTTCAAAAAGTAAAGTTGGTGTACAGTAACTTAGTAAGTGTAATGTGTTAGTGTGCTGTAAGTAGCGTGTTGGTGTACAGTAACTCAGTAAGTGTAATGTGTTAGTGTACTGTAAGTAGTGTGTTGGTGTACAGTAACTCAGTAAGTGTAATCTGTTAGTGTACTGTAAGTAGTGTTTGGTGTACAGTAACTCAGTAAGTGTAATGTGTTAGTGTACTGTAAGTAGTGTTTGGTGTACAGTAACTCAGTAAGTGTAATGCGTTAGTGTGCTGTAAGTAGTGTGTTGGTGTACAGTAACTCAGTAAGTGTAATGCGTTAGTGTACTGTAAGTAGTGTGTTGGTGTACAGTAACTCAGTAAGTGTAATGTGTTAGTGTACTGTAAGCAGAGTGTTGGTGTACAGTAACTCAGTAAGTGTGATGTGTTAGTGTACTGTAAGTAGTGTGTTGGTGTACAGTAACTCAGTAAGTGTAATGTGTTATTGTGCTGTAAGTAATGTGTTGGTGTACAGTAACTTAGTAAGTGTAATGTGTTAGTGTACTGTAAGTAGTGTGTTGGTGTACAGTAACTCAGTAAGTGTAATGTGTTAGTGCACTGTAAGTAGTGTGTTGGTGTACAGTAACTCAGTAAGTGTAATGTGTTAGTGTACTGTAAGTAGTGCTTGGTGTACAGTAACTCAGTAAGTGTAATGCGTTAGTGTACTGTAAGTAGTGTGTTGGTGTACAGTAGCTCAGTAAGTGTAATGCGTTAGTGTACTGTAAGTAGTGTGTTGGTGTACAGTAACTCAGTAAGTGTAATGCGTTAGTGTACTGTAAGTAGCGTGTTGGTGTACAGTAACTCAGTAAGTGTAATGTGTTAGTGTACTGTAAGTAGTGTGTTGGTGGACAGTAACTCAGTAAGTGTAATGTGTTAGTGTACTGTAAGTAGTGTGTTGGTGTACAGTAACTCAGTAAGTGTAATGCGTTAGTGTACTGTAAGTAGTGTGTTGGTGTACAGTAACTCAGTAAGTGTAATGTGTTAGTGTACTGTAAGCAGAGTGTTGGTGTACAGTAACTCAGTAAGTGTGATGTGTTAGTGTACTGTAAGTAGTGTGTTGGTGTACAGTAACTCAGTAAGTGTAATGTGTTATTGTGCTGTAAGTAATGTGTTGGTGTACAGTAACTTAGTAAGTGTAATGTGTTAGTGTACTGTAAGTAGTGTGTTGGTGTACAGTAACTCAGTAAGTGTAATGTGTTAGTGCACTGTAAGTAGTGTGTTGGTGTACAGTAACTCAGTAAGTGTAATGTGTTAGTGTACTGTAAGTAGTGCTTGGTGTACAGTAACTCAGTAAGTGTAATGCGTTAGTGTACTGTAAGTAGTGTGTTGGTGTACAGTAGCTCAGTAAGTGTAATGCGTTAGTGTACTGTAAGTAGTGTGTTGGTGTACAGTAACTCAGTAAGTGTAATGCGTTAGTGTACTGTAAGTAGCGTGTTGGTGTACAGTAACTCAGTAAGTGTAATGTGTTAGTGTACTGTAAGTAGTGTGTTGGTGGACAGAGTAACTCACAGTAAGTGTAACATGTGTTAGTGTACTGTAAGTAGTGTGTTGGTGTACAGTAAAACTCAGTAAGTTGTAATGCGTTAGTGTGCTGTAAGTAGCGTGTTGGTGTACAGTACACTCAGTAAGTGTAATGTGTTAGTGTACTGTAAGTAGTGTGTGTGGTGCGACAGCAGTAAACCTTGTTGAAACTGTAAGTTGTTTCAGTACAGTAAAGCCTCAGTAAGTGTAATGTGTTAGTGTACTGTAAGTAGTGTGTTGGTGTACACAGTAACTCAGTAAGTGTAATGTGTTAGTGTGCTGTTAAGTAGTGTGTCGGGTGTACAGTAACTCAGTAAGTGTAATGCTGTTAGCGTGTACTGTAAGTAGTTTTGGTGTTGGTGTACAGTAACTCAGTAAGTGTAATGTGTTAGTGTACTGTAAGTAGTGTGTTGGTGTGTACAGTAACTCAGTAAGTGTGTAATGCGTTAGTGTACTGTCAAGTAGTGTGGTTGGGTGTATACAGTACTGAGTGAGTGTAATGCGTTTAGTGTACTGTAAGTAGTGTGTTGGTGTACAGTAACTCAGTAAGTGTGATGCGTTAGTGTACTGTAAGTAGTGTGTTGGTGCCTACAGTAACTCAGTAAGTGTAATGTGTTAGTGTACTGTAAGTAGTGTGTCGGTTGGTGCTGTACAGTAACTCAGTAAGTGTAATGCGTTAGTGGTACTAGTGTAAGTAGTGTGTTGTGTACAGTAACTCAGTAAGTGTGATGCGTTAGTGTACTGTAAGTAGTGTGTTGTGGTGTCCTACAGTATAACTCAGTAAGTGTAATGTGTTTAGTAACTGTGTACTGTAAGTAGTGTGTTGGTGTACAGTAACTCAGTAAGTGTAATGTGTTAGTGTACTGTAAGTAGCGTGTTGGTGTACAGTAACTCAGTAAGTGTGATGCGTTAGTGTGCTGTAAGTAGTGTGTTGGTGTACAGTAACTCAGTAAGTGTAATGTGTTAGTGTACTGTAAGTAGCGTGTTGGTGTACACCGTAATTGTGACAGCTGTTCTAGGGCAGGATGACACTTATGCACCTAAGAATGCGGAGAACCCCGTGGTACTTACATTGGCTGACTGCTCAATTGCCATAGTAACATTGATGCTGCAATGGTAGCAGAATGTTTAGTTTAACATTCTTCTTCTGGATATGCTGTTTGGTAATGCAGCTCTTCCCCAAATTGACTGAGATCTTACATGTCTTATTTTTATGCAGTTTAAGAAATGAGTAACAATTCACTCTGAATTCCACCGAAATCCTGGGAATTTGGGAAAGTTTTACAAATATATTGTTAAATAATATAAGTCTTTCAGAGGTAACCCAGGAGGAAAAGCAGCGCCAATGTTAAAAAAAAGTAGGGGACCAACAATTCATATATTAAAAAAATAAATTCAATTGTTTTTTGTCTTTTTTTCAAATTTTAATATTTCAGTTTTGAAATTATTAAATTCAAAGTACTTAAAAAAATAATTTGCTTTAACCAAAAATTAAATACGCTATGACAGAATGAGGTTATATTACTGTTATATATACATAATTGTATATTGGCTATACTGGCAGAGCTATTCTGGTGTTTAGTACTGTGTATATTTACTGTCTGGTATGTATGCTGTAATTAAGTCATTCACTCAAGATTTTCACTCACCTTCACATCTGTGTAAATGTGACGTGACAGTAAACCTCATTCGATTGAAAGCTTGGCCTTCGGTTTCGAAAACAAACCACCAAACTAAAGGAGAGCAGACCAGCTCTATGATAATGATCATTTCTGCTAGCCCGCTGTAGGATTCTGGTAGTATGTTAGCGCTAAGCTAAGCTAAGCTGATAAAAAGCAGTCAGGCTCCCACTAGCAGTCAGTCATATATCTAGAACAGGAGGCCTAGAGTGATACTGGCCCCACTGTAACTCAAAACATGATTGAGTTACATGATGATTTTGAGTTACAGTGGGGCCAGTATCACTCTAGGCCTCCTGTTCTAGATACATGACTGACTGCTAGTGGGAGCCTGACTGCTTTTTATATATATATATTAATATATATAGTTTAATAATAATTTCTTAATATAGTTTAATAATAATTAAACATGGTTCTAACTGTATTTTTGCCATGTATTTGTTTTGTTTATTTTATTTATAATGAAAAATGAATCGGTTATATGGGAATTCTGCTTTTTTATGTTTTCTGCATAATAAGATTTTATTTAAAGTCATTTTAGAGGAGCACAAAATGGTTATAAATGTGATGAATGATGCTTGATACATTGCTTTATGAGAGTTATTAAACTAAACCTGGCCTAAAATGCAGCCACTCATGGTGAATAGGTTATTTCAGTAGTCACTTCAAGAAAATGTTATTTTTCCACCTTTACTTTTATTACATCCCATCATCAGCATTAAATAAATTAGAAGACACCTGTAGGTTTAGTGATTATATTGGAGTATATAAAAGAATTTTAAAATGTATTTGTGTTGCAGACAAGGTGACTTCTGGTTCCATCTACCATCATTATAAAGGAATCTGTATTGAAGTTTCTTCACTTTATATTAAAACACTTTGCATGACTTGTTGTTTACATGTCTGCAGCTGAATTGTGCAGAAAGTTTGAACAATTTGGTGGAATTTCCCTTTAAGTATTCAAAAGATTTAAACTAACCTGATTCACAAATCCAGCTGAAGTCCTCTTTAAATGTACACTCTGTAGACACTGCTAACTGTGTTATGAATTGCGATGAGACCAAAGTCTAACTTATGAGTAGCACTCGCAGAATGGATCATCAGAGATTAGTTTTTTTAATAATCATCATTTTCAGGAATTAGTTGAAAGAATCGGTTCAGTAAACTGAATCGACTATTATTATATTATATTATTGTGATAGTATTATTATTAACACTTAGAACAAATTGTTTCTATATGCGGGAATATACGTGAAACATTAGGAATGGATAATTAAATTCCGTTTACTAAACCGATTCTTGCTAGACATTTGTGGCGGGAAGTGCCTTTATTTAATTGAATCGATTCTTTTGAACTGTCTGCATTAATGAATTAACTTCTTATCACAAATGTCTACAAGGAATCGGTTCAGTACGCTGAATCAGCATTAGTGGCATTAATAACTTCCCAGCATTAATATTTAGAACGTCTCGTTTCTGTGAATTTAAATGTTGATAGATTAACACCGATGTATTATATTTTGTCTTTAAAAAAAAAAAAAATTTTGAATTCTGATGACGTAGCACCAAATCTCGCGACAACGGACGCGATTTGCCCCTGTTAAGCTGAATGAGAAACCCCTCCATTCCCTCTTCTCTCTGCTGTCCACACGCAAGGTAAAGCGGCGCTGTGTCTCTCATCATTAAAATCGGCATTTTACACGTATAACGTGCTCGAAACACACCAAAAACGACTTCATTTGTTCCATATGTGTATATATACATTTCGCTAGTCGTTTCAAGTGATTTTAAGGGCTGGGTGTTAAGAAATAAATGTTTGGTTTGGTCACGAGCGCCTACGTTCAATGGATGCCGTTAGCATCGAGGCCTAGTTTAGCTAGCTTGTCGGTCAGATATTAACATGTCCTCTAAGGGAATTGGACCTGTTCATTAATAAGTGTAGTGTGTTATTGGTTGGTTGTATTCGTAAAAGCCCGTATTGGGCTTGTGGGGTTCTAGCTGAGCTGCATTATTATTCCTTTTTGGCCAGGAAGTTCGGTATGCTGAGCGCATGGGTGCCGTTAGGGCGGCGTGTATGGGTGATTAGCTTAGCAACTCAAGTCTGCCGAACTTCGTTTCGTTACACGTGTATATGCATGCTGCTGTGTATTTGCCTTTATGATTCGGTTAGCAATTTTTCAGTATATTATTATTTGTTAGCCAATGTGACTGGCTGGCCCAGTGGCTTATCATGCCATTAGATAATGTTAGCTAGCTCATCGTGTAGCATCAGAGCTAGCGAAGTGATCATCTTCGTGTCTTGGTCAAACGGGCTTCATGTAATTTTATTTACATGGTGTTTTGTCTTGCAGATGCCAGGCGGTGGTGTAACAGTAAAAGACGTCAACCAGCAGGAGTTTGTCCGGGCGCTGGCAGCCTTCCTGAAGAAGTGAGTAACAGTAGTGCCCAGTCTCTCTGAAAATGGCTGTTCATACATCAGCTTCAAGGCTTAGTGTTGTCTGGAGTGTAGTGTCGACCTTACGAAAGAGCTATTCCCTGTATACCACAGAAGACTTCAGGCTCTAAAGGTTGCCCGTTTTCTGCAGGTCAGGAAAGCTGAAGGTGCCAGACTGGATTGACATTGTAAAGCTGGCCAAACACAAGGAGCTGGCCCCCTGCGATGACAACTGGTTCTACATTAGAGCTGGTAAGTTCTGCATTTGTGAAAACCAGGGCTCAACATGGTTCGCATGTAACGTTACATGGTGGCAGGGTATCTGCCGAATGGGGGTCAGCTGTGCACTACCTGCCGATTTACATGGATCAAAGAAGTGATGAAAGGAGTGGGTCCCTGGGTGAGAGATGAAAGGAAGAACAGAAGATGATCAATAAAAAAAAGAGAGAGAGGAGTTTAGTTAATGGAGGGAATGGGGGAAAAAGAAAGCTGCGTTATATCTTAAAGTAGCTAAGTTGCAGGGAAGTATGAGATGTAGGCAAAGGAATGACAAGATGGAAGGGAATGGAGCAAAATAAAAATGAACAAAGGATAATGTGGAAGGGAAAAAGGAGGCATTGGGAGGAGAGGAAAGAAAAAGGGTATTAAACAAAGGTGATCAAGGAAAGGGAAGAAGAAAAATGCACAGTAAGTAGGGTAAGTTGTAAACATGTAAGGGAGAGAAGGGGTGATGGAAATTAAGGAGAGAAGGGAATATGCAAATTAACAGAGCAGTAGTATTTTTGTATTTTATTATCCTTCTGGTGATGGAAGATAATGGTAATGTAAAGAAAGGAAAAGGGAAAAATGCACAGCAAGCGAGAGGACTATAAACTTGCATGTAAACATGTAAGGAAAGTGATCTGACAGGAGATGGATAAAGTGACAAAAGAGAAAATGTAAATGAATTGAGTGAAGGTAAAAGCATATGAAGGTGGAAAAAAGGGAAGAATAAGACATGTGAAGAATTGGAGAGAGGATATGGATAGAGAAGGAGGAATAGGGAAATGCAAAGTGAGAGGAGCATAGACTTAAACATGGATAGGAAAGTAAGCAGAGAATTGGGAGATGGAAGGAAAGGCTGAGATGGGAAAGTAGAAATGAACAGAGGAAAGGGGGAAACAAATGATAAGTCATGGGAAATGTGGAGAGAAAATGGGTAGGAGAGGCTGAAACAGATTGGAGGGAAGGATAATGGATATGAACATATGGTAAGAAGCAGAAATCAGGAAGGGAAATGAATTCAAGTGGGAGACCAAGACAAAAGCATGCAGAAGAAGAAAAGTTGGAAGCAAATGAAAGACCAAGATAAGCATAAAGTGGGATGCTGAGAGGTGGGAAATAGAGAGAACGTGTATTAGATAAACAGAGTACCAGAGAAGAGCAAATGGGATGGAGATTGAGTGAATAACTGACCCCACAACCTAATGCAGTGCTTCGTTTTTGGTACGTTAGGTTGCGGTTCTGTTTATAAAAGCTGGTGGGCCCTGGTTTTACTATGTAAAGATTCATAGGATTGAAAATGACAAAAGATGGACACTTCATTGGATGTGCTGTTCACCAGCTTACTAAGTTTACTGTCTCATTGTCATTTGCCACATGGGCACAGGTGCTGTGCTTTTCAATTGGTGGAGCTAGAACTGCATTTGAATACACTTTGGAGATGGATTAACTTTTCAAGGACTTATTAGAAATCTGACCACTTTGAACACGCAGGCAGAGCTTGTAATGGACGGCACAGAAAAGCAATTATTGGCTTACCAAGATCCTGCTTCACATTGCCACTTGTGAGCTAAATATGAATTAGATTTTTTGGTTGTTACCCTTATTCCCAGTTTTGAGTGATGAAATATTACAGCAGTTGTCCTGAAGCACACTCATTTAGAAGAATATTGACTTTAGGAATCTGCAGGAAAACAATGGATGGTGAAATCAAGTCGTTTAGACAGACTGGGGTTTTCGGTGTCATTATGCTCAGCCTGTAGACAAGCGTTTGCCGCCGTATGCAGTTAAGCGTCTCATAGATTTTCTGCTCAAACATACAACGAGGCTTCTTGCGGAGACATTCTCAGCTTAAATTGTTTTCAAAAGTGGAATAATTTGGAGGATCTGCAGATGATATTTCACAATTGATGCTTCTATTCTGAGCCTAGGGGGTGTGTTAGATTTTAGAATCTGTGGTCCTGAGAGATGGTAGACTTGTTTTGAAGTGTCTCTGTCTCATTCCTCACCATGTGAGCACAGTTTGCTATAACGCCAGCAAGTAGGTCTGTAAATTCCTTTCGACAGCCTGGCTAGTGTAACGTATGCAGAGATTTTCATTGAGTATGAAGCTCTGATTTGGGCACAGTTCAGAAATGCTAACTTCTCCCTATCTCTCTCTGATGGGATATAATGGGTGGGTACAGTTGAGGTTTAATAGAAGCAGTTTCACTTCAGTTGATTCTGCAGTGTGTTTTTGTCTTTGCAGTAATAGACTGCTGTAGTGGATATTTGTCAAGGATATTGATCCGGCTTGATGTACTGCTTCTGCCTAGCTATAAAGCGTAAATATGCTTCAGCCTTAAAGCTGGAGACTGGGTTTAGAAAGCGTTTTAGCTTGAGTAATTAGCAATTAAGTAAATGCTTAAATATTCAACAAGTATTATGTTGTTGGAGAATTGAATCGTACTTGCAATATTTAGTATAACCGCCGCTCTCTGTTTCTGTAGTACATCTTCCTGACCCCTCTTCCCTCATTCTCTCTTCAGCCTCCACAGTCCGTCACCTTTACCTGCGTGGTGGTGTTGGCGTGGGCTCCATGATCAAGATCTATGGTGGGCGTAAAAGGAACGGAGTGTGCCCCTCTCACTTCAGCGTGGGCTCCAAAAACGTTGCCCGTAAAGTTCTTCAGGCCCTGGAAGCTCTCAAGATGGTGGAGAAGGACCCCAATGGGTGAGTGCTCCAATGTGGCTGCTTGTGGATGATGGGTATTTAGTAAATGCATCAGATTAGTATGTGTTCTCTTGCAGATCTGCCTAGATATTAAAGATTAGCTTGTTTACATGTGACATGTCTTGATGAGACAAACAGTCTTACTGCATTCCATCTAACCTGACTTTTCCCTATGGCAGTGGGCGCAGACTGACTCCACAGGGCACCAGGGACTTGGACAGAATTGCTGGTCAGGTGAGGACTTTTTGTCTTTGCCAGTCTACTCTCACCACCCTGACTTGAATCTTAGTTGCAGGTGATGCTGATTAGCAGTATGCCATCTAGCATAGCATATGAACTACACTAAAGTTGGAAAGTTTAACCGCTGGATACCAATTTTCAGAAGCCTATGAACTGTTAAGCCCTCACAAAGTGTTCTGAAGCTATAGAAGTCAAATTGGCATATCAGTATTCAGCTCAAGGGAGCCTGTCCAGATGCGCATTTGCAATGAAAACCTGAATCCTGCAGTCATCCATCACTCTAAAAACCTTAAGCCGGGCGTCCCAGGGCTTCAGAGAAAAGTTTCGACCGCGAAAGGTAACTGCCTTTGCGGGCACAATAACTGTCAAGTTGAGATCCTCAAAAAGAAACTTCAAGAAACCTCCTCCTCCTCCTCCCTGAAGTGCCCTCGCTGCCGTTCGCCCCGTTTGGCGCAGTCAGCCCCTCGCTGCCAGCCGTGCGGCTGTGACGGTGGAAGGCTGCAGGAAGTAAACAAGCCGATTGAATTTCATGCTGGCTGAGCAGCCGTATGGCGGAGTTTTTATTCTGAATGATCCCCATAATGAGCAGAATTCTAGATAAGCCAACCTGATTCCTGCTGCACGTCCCTCAATCCCAGTCAGGCACGGCCATTCCGGCTCTCCTCTGATTTGCTGTGAGCGATGGTAGTTAGCAGGCTCTAACGTGCATGTCCTTGAATGCAGGCTGATAGCAGGGTCACAAGTGGGCAAATTAGCAGTGAGTGGTGTTGGAATAATTTGTCTAGGGTATTGTTTGTTAAATTAATGATTCAATTGAGAACCCCAGCGTGTTATAATGAAGAATTGGAAGCTAGTGGATCACCCCAGTCAGTAGATTGGGCCCTCTCCCATGTTACCGTTCCAACTCGGATGTATTTTAGCCATGCTAGCTAGCCAGCCTTAACACAGTATTCGTTTATATCTCTGTCTTACCGTTTTTCTCTCTGTGTCCTCCAGGTCGCAGCTGCAAGCAAGAAGTCTTGAGATGTAAAATAAAAGTTTGTGAAATTCCGAGCTGCTCTGTGATTATTTTTCCTTTAAGGTTAACCACTTCAAATGTCAAACGCGGTGTAGCTCGTATGAGTAACGTGACCTGAATTAAGTCAAATTGTTACTTGCGCAGTAGTTCAATTATGTCGGAATGCCTCAACAGGCAGCTGTAATTGGCATTTTCCAGAAGAAAGGTTGCATCGTTAATGCCCTGGTCTGTCGTAATTGTGTGCGTTTAAGGCGACCCAGCTTTGACTGCTAACACTCCTGAAAGGGTTTGTGTTCTTATTGATGTAGTAAACAAATTTGGGACCATGCATTAAGGGCAAGACTGTGGTTTTGAGGGGCTAATGATTTTAGATGGAGTATGTTTCTTAGCTGAAGAGTGAGGCAGCAGTGCCCCCTCATGGTCAGACAGGATAATGTTCTGTTAAGTGTTTGTAACTGGTCTTATTTAAATGTAGGCCCTTCGGAAAAAGCACCAGGAATCTTAAAGTAGAGAACCACCAAGATTTCAGATGTTCTACATAGAATGATCGTTGAATGATAAGTGGTTTGATGAGGGAAACCTCTGAAGTCTCTTGTACAGAAAGACCCTTGCACGAGACCCTATGTGTACACCGCCGTCATGAATGGATTAAATGGATTAATTAATGGACAAAAAATCCCATACCTTAATCTGTTTAATCCATTCCTGATGATGGTGTACATGTAGGCTCTTGTAAAGCAAGTAGACCCTCCAGTCAACCAGTTTTCCCCCAACTTGTTTGGGAGCTTGCGGCAATTACCGTTATAACACCGCAGAGACATGTAGGCTCACTGGTGGTTTTGGATAGCCAATAAAATGGCTGTGTCGTGTAGTAGATATGGTCACACTGGTGGTCATTCACTGCCACTAGAAAGAAATCTGACTACATGAATCTAACTTCATAGGGATCGCTATCCCATTAACCACCATGAATGGTTTGGCCCATCATTCCAACACACAAGTACAGCTATTCACAATCACCTGTGAACATGCAGTGAGTTCAGCAGCACAGCAAACTGCTCTACCTGGCTTTGTTTATGTCCAGCCACTGAGCTATGTGGGCTTATTTAGAGTTCCACTTAAATTATGATACACATCAATGTATAGCAATGCTCTACTGCTGATGAGTCTGACATCAGTCAACTGGTGGTTGCATCACGAAGCCCTTGTGTTCCAAAACGTTTGATTAAAACCTAATTCAAAATGTTGGGCATAGCCTTGTGGCAACACTTGACACGTGGTCACATGTCATCTTTACCACATGTCAATGCCTAAGACCTGACTCGAGAAATTGACTAGAAGATTCATTAGGCGGATTCGGTCTAGGAATCCCATTCATGCAGTCCCTCAGTCGAACACCAGGGGGAGACAACCGATGGGTTTTGTAGCTCAGGATATGAGAACATCAATGTAGTGGGAAAGAATGGCATTGACTACATCATGCTCAGTTACGATGCATACATTTACAAAACCTGGAACAGTGCAGACCAGCATGACCAGCACAGCCACCAGTACGACAATGCTGGATGACCAGCTAAACCAGCATAGTGTTAATGCTGGACTGCTCTTCTTCCAGCAGAGATGTATTTGTCAGGTGGATTGGGCTGACCGGAGATGGTCTCTTGGAAGTTTTAGGCTGGAGTAGTTTAGCAAAAAATCTGCTTTAGGTTCTGCAGGTTCCTAAAGAACCACAGAAAAGCTATATTAGCATAGGAACTGAAGTTTGTTGAGCTCTGAACACTAACACTTAAGATCCAAAGGTGTGTGGTTAAGGGGTGGGTGTGGCTCTTTGAAATGCTCCATTATAGCCAAACTGGCCAAGTGGTGTTGATAAGAGCCGGAGGTCCTCCTCTGAAAAGCCCCCTTACAAAGCGGTGACAGTAAACGCTGTATGCTGCTGACGTCTGAAACACTGTTCTGTGATAGGTCAGTGATTAACATATGAGGTCACCAGCCTAAAGACGAGTCCGGTGTGGCTGAAACCGACCTAATAGTGTGTAACACCACCACCACCAGTAACAGCTGTGACTGGACTGGGCATGTACTGGACAAGTTTCTGGATGTAGGCCTCGTCAGTGTTCAGATACTCTTACATCAAAGAATTGGTCAGGTGGTCCAGATTTGGTGGATGCCTTCCCTGGCCCAGGTCTGAGGAGAGTCCCCAGTGGACTGGGATTTTAGCCACTGCTGGTAGACCCGTAGGACCGTATGCTTACATACACCTGCAGATTCATCAACTTCCTTCACACTATGATTGGAACACATGGTTGGTGTAGCTCAGTGGTTAACACCACTACCCACCAAGGAGTCACTACCACCAGGTGGGGGACTGGGGTTCGAATCCCAGTCTGGGGTAACTGCTATGCTACACCAATAAGAGTCCTCGGGCAAGATTCCTAACACTACATTGGCCTACCTGTAATGTGGCTAACCTTGTAAGTCGCTCTGGAGAAGAGCGTCAGGTAAATGTAATGTAAATTATTTTTGGCCACGCCCACATGCTCTGTCACTCCTTTTAGCCAATCATTAACATCTGCTTTGGAGCCGTTTTCCACACATGGAACGAGACATTCCCTGCACTGTAGCACCTCTTCCCAATCTATGGATCCTGTCACTCACACCCTGCAGGTATTCATAGCCCCATCGTCCTCGTGCAGCGCCATCTGCAGGAGCCAATAGTTACTACCAGTTTATTTGAATTCATCCATGGTGGACATACATGCTGGATGTCACTGGTGGTTTAGATGTGTTATGGACCTGGTGACCCCTGGTGACCCCTGGTTCCTGTCACCACCAGAAGCCTGAGTCTCTACAATGAACCACTGCACATCTAACCTCTCTGAAAGGGCCCTGTAGCTTGGATTGGTTTGAAAAAAATAAAAAAGGGTTGGAATTCCTCTTTAATTACACGGGAGCGGACGGTGCTGGTTACTAGCCGTGGATTTGCTCCAGAAGAGGCCCTGTTAAAGGTCGTTTTGCCCTCTCATTATCTGTGTGCTACCTTTATCGCGTTTCGCAGTGAGCGGATGTTTTGCCAACAGCTGCTTACATTAACCGAATCCTGCACTGTCCCTCTGGAGCAAGCAGCCTCAGGTTGGCAGCTATTAGGTCTCCCAGCGGTCCTGATAATGACCTCAGAGTTAAAAGGTCGTCCCCATGTTTTGGCAATGACAATATTTATCCCCCTGTGGACCATACGGTTAACGTCCAAAACCGGGAATCCAGTCAGCACTGTGCTACCTTGTACCAAAAGGAGCTTTGGATAATCATCATCAGGAGAATAGCTGCACCCAGAAGCAATCATAAGACAGGAATGAGACCTGGTGGTTACGTTTGACGTTGTGAGACATACACATGATTCAGGTTTCGCGCTCGGTCACGCATGTGACAAGCAAGGACGGGCCTTATCGCTGTACCTGACTGACCCAATAGCCCCGAGGGCAGACATCCAGCGAGCAGTGGTGTCCTCCATGAGTCATCCTGTTAGTGCCAGCACCATTGGCAGACGGCTTCACCACACAGGCCGTTAATATGACTGCCCTTAACACCACGCCAGCATCGCCAATGGTGTGGTGCCAGACTGTCAGGGAGTGACTCAGAATGGCAGCGGGTCATCTTCAGTGACGAGTCCCGCTTTAGTCTTGGTGGAGACGACCAACCAATCTGTGTGTGGAGGCTCAGCACCAAGATGCAGGGGTTGTTGTCAAGCGTCACACGTTCACAAGGCCTGGTGTCACTCCGCCTCCACCCCTACCGCACCATCTTCAGGAATTGTGTGAGGATATTCGAGCTGCATGGGATGGATTATCACAGGACACTGTTAGGAACCTCTACAGCTCCATACCAAGACCAGATTTATTTGTCCCCCACACTTTTATCTGGGTGCAGGTATTCTTTCGATATCTCTATCTATCTATCTATCTATCTATCTATCTATCTATCTATCTATCTATCTATCTATCTATCTATCTCAGAGTCCCATATATACAGTACATATGGTACTGCCACACTGTGTTGATCTTCTGCTGATTATAAGTGACCACGCACTGGTCAGTCACATGCTCAGCAGGACAGAGCGGCAGCTGTGTGCTCCCTGTGTTGATGTAGCTGTTGTGGGGCCAGGCGGATACTCGGTTGGTGTTTGCGTGTCAGTTTCCACGCGGCTGTGTGCTTATCTCTGTTTATTTGTGTGTATTGGGAAACAACCATGTCTTCAGTTGACCTCTCCCTCATGGCCTTTGAAACAGAGTGTGTGTGTATGTGTGTGTGTGTGTGTGTTGGTTATTGTTTTAAAGGTCTTTACCACATTGTGGGGACCCTTCCTGGTACCACAAGCTGGTCCCCACAGTGTAAATCATACAGCCTGAAGGTGAGGGTGGGGTTAAGGTTAGGGGTTAGGGGTTAGGATTAGGGATTAGGGTAGTAGTAGTAGTTCAGGTTACATTTAGGGTCTTCAGGAAATGAATGGAGGTCCCCACAATTCATAGAAACAAACGTGTTTAGATCCAGTGTCCCAACCCTTTATCTATTTATCCTCCCTCTTATTTTCCTGTTTCTCTCTCTCTCTCTGTCTCTCTCTCTCCACCCCTTTCTTTCCTTCCAATATCCTCATCCTTCTCTCGCCGTCTCTCCACACATCCATCCACCCGTTTCTCTCTCCCCACCCCACCTCTGTCCCTGTGTTTCTTTCTCAACAACATCTCAACATATCTCTCTCTCTCTCTCTCTCTCTCTGTGTTTGTTTTTAATGGCAGCTGTTCTGGAACACCTGAACTCCTCCCCCACCTTTTTCCTCTAGTCTGTAATTTGGAGCGAGAGAGCCAGATAAATATGTCCTTGAGCTCTGAACGGGAATGTGAGGAATTTGTCCGGTCACACAGACGTGTTTATTCCCTCGCTACTGTGTCGAAGTGTTGTCTTGAGAAGCATCTGGAAGCATCCTCATCCAGAGTCAGTGCTGGGAAGTGTCAGTAAAATCCAATAGCAAAGTGTGGTCCGAATGGAAAGGAGCGAATTCCACTAAGCCATACATGCTGCTGTTTGTTTTCGACCACAAATCACCGGACAAAGAACGAGTCACCCTGTGTGTTTAAGGTGGTAGTAACTCCAGGCTCCTGCAGATGGCGCTGTATGAGGATGATGGGGCTATAAATCCCTGCGGGGGGTGAGTGACGGGATCCATAGATTGAGAAGAGGTACTACAGTGCAGGGAGTGTCTCGTTCCATGGGTGGGAAACGCTCCAGAGCAGATGTTAATGATTGGCTAAAAGGAGTGACTGAGCATTTGGGCGTGGCCAAAGACCATAGTGTGAAGGAAGTAGCTGAATCTGCAGGTGTATGGAAGCGTACGGTCATACGGGTCTACCAGCAGTGGCTAAAATCCCAGTCTACAGGGAATTCTCCTCGGAAGTGTGCCAGGGAAGGCATCCACCAAATCTGGACCAACTGTATCTGAACACTGACGAGGCCTACATCCAGAAACTTGTCCAGTACATACCCGATCCAATCCCAGCTGTTATTGTTGGTGGTGTTACACACTAGTAGGTCCGTTTCAGTCACAGGGGACTCGTTTTTAGTCTGGTGACCAAACATTTATACACCATTTCTGGTCCCGCCCCCACCGCAGGCACTGTGGCATCATCATCTCTTAACTTTATAGATGTAACAAGCCCCGCCCTTTCTGTTGTCCAGTGCATTGTGGGGCAATAGTGTCCATCATTGCTGTACTCAAAAAAATCAACAGGTTCTCAGTGTGCATTGTGGATGTTTGAGTAGCCTATACTCAACTTTGACATAACTACATATACTACATACTCAAACACGACTCAGCATTAGCACTAAGCGCGGAAATGTGACGCACCCCCACATTTCGTCGCTGTCAAAGAAAAACAAGTATCTCAAAAACGACAACTTTACAGGAGAGGCCAAAAACCTGATCAAATTTGAATGGAAGTCAGTGGAACCAGAGTTTTTTTCCAACCATGTTTTGGATATTTCTGGTGATGCATTCATCATGAAATGTCCACCCAATGTAAACAGAAGCTCATGTGATCAAATGATGCAAAAAAATAAATAAATAAAAAATAAAAAATCCAATTTGGGGGTACATGATTTTCATTGGACAGTGAAAATACTGAGAAAACCAATAGCAGGATACAGAGCATGTCATTCACACGATTCAACACGCTACTAAAACCCCCTTGGCAAAATTAGTATGATCATAGACGTGTTTAAATGTCGAGATTGGACATTTTAGGCCTGAACTCAGGCCCTAGCTCTAGCAGTTACAGTTGGCCACTGAGGTTAAAAGGTCATTCCCTCTCGTCCACACTCAGCCTCTATTTACAGATCCATTACAGATCCATTAGATCAGCACAGATCTATTGAACCCCTGTTGAAAGTGATCATAACACAAACCAGTTCTATCATTATTACAGGCTCTTATGTAAAGTGTGCTATACACGTTGTTACTGATGGAGAGCTGCCAGTCTCCATCATGTGGATCAGAATTTGTAAAAGAAACTTTGAGATGATATTCTCCTTATGCCAAATAGAGTCGGTCAACAAGACTGGTAAAACTTGCATATGCAGGACAGCAAGATCCTGTAAACCATTGATAATAATGTGCATATAATGTAAATATGGTATATGATGGTGTAGCTATCAGAGAAAGTGCTTTGTACATGCAGCCACCATTAGATTCTGCTTCCTGGTGTAGAGATGAAGGAGATGAAGTTCTACCACCCACATTAAATACACTGTTGAAAGACTCCCAAAGCATCCACCTCAATAACTAGTAGCTAGTAGGACCAGCCGGTGCAGTAGCAGCAATGTCATATCTGCCTGGAAAACCCACCAAGATCAGGGAAGCTGGATCCAAACTAGACTACATTCATCACTGCATGGGTCATCTGGGGTGTTATTGCCATAACTGCCAATTTGGATGGACGTATCGCCAAAGAGCACCTGGGAATAAGGAAATCACCCCAGGCTGTTTCTAAGCTAGGCTAACACCATGCTGCACTAGGCTAATATAGCTAACAAGCAATAAAGGCTTGTTGGCATTGTCCAAACCGCACACCTAAGTAGTGTGTTAG
This sequence comes from Prochilodus magdalenae, assembly GCA_024036415.1. Classification (NCBI taxonomy): domain Eukaryota; kingdom Metazoa; phylum Chordata; class Actinopteri; order Characiformes; family Prochilodontidae; genus Prochilodus; species Prochilodus magdalenae. The sequence continues at coordinate 64,736 of JAMWET010005552.1, forward strand.
GAACAAATAGACTTGCTTGTGTAGTTTCTAATACAGCCAGGTGTAGAAATGGCTAGGTTTAGCTTTGTGTACCCTAGAATACTCAAATCCCTGGTGCAGTTTCACATTAGCATATACCTTGAATTAGCCTTTCCATTCATGGGCTTATATAGTCAGCCAGTAAATGCTTAGCACCAGTGCTTGCCCTGTAGTCATATTAATAAGAGATTTTGAAAAAGATGACTGTGTTTTCATAGAAGCCCAACGCTACCTTACATCAGGGGTCTCCCATCTTTGCTGAAAGAACATTCTGCATGTGGCCAGTTGACTAAAAGCGCATTCATCCAGCATTAGAGAGGTCAAGTATTGATGTTGGATGGTAGTTATACACAGTCATTCCAGTAAGCCTCTGGGCTAATGGCTAAATAGAGGAACGGCAACTCCGGTGAGTGGTGCAGAGCAACCAACGTGCCTTATTGGACCAGCTAAATTACGGAAATACCGTTATTGGACACTGGAGGACTGGAAAAAAGTCGCCTTCTCAGACAAATCCAGATGCAAGTTGGTTTCCTGACATGATCTAGCATGATGAACGCCAACGGCTACTTGGCAATAGTAGTCGATCGTGTGCACCCGTACTTGTTGACCTTCTTCCCTGATAGTAATAGTACCTATTAACACCCCACCTTACCATGCAAGGGTGGTGCGTGAGGAGCACAACAATGACGTTGGTGTCCTTCCCTGGCCTGCTAACGTGCCCAATTTCAATCCGTTGGAGCACTTCTGGGAGCACTTGGATCGTAAGGTTCACCATGCTGACGCACAACCACACAATCTGATGGACCTCAGTGCTCTGCGGCAATTGGAAGTGCCTCCAGATACCTTCCGTTACCTAATACAGTCCATGCCACAACGTCTTACTAATGCCATCTGAGCCAAGGGTGGTTGTTCCCGCTATTAGATAGGTGGTCATAATATTCTGAACTGAACATGCAGAACACTCCAACTCATCCCAAAAACTACATGGAGTTCTAACACTGCAGAGGATGCAGTTCCACAGCTCCACAGTAGAGGTCTGTGAGGTACTGAGTTTTAAATCCTACCTCCTGCCAAATATCAGCAACATTGGTCCAGCCTCCTGCAACATGGGTGCTTCTCCCTGCTCCCACCCACAGTCATGGACGATATTGGACATGACTGCTGTATGTCAGACTTGATGTACTGGCATTTCTTCAGAGCACTGTCCACAGCTGAGGCTGACTGACCACACACTGTATTGGTTAACCCACTTGCTCCTGCGTCTGACTTTTAATAGGAACGGCAGAGCTTTATCCTACTGCCCAGTTCTGGGGGTCTTTTGATCTAGGACAGAATGACTTTAGGGTACAGGACACGCTCAGGACACACCCCATGCGGGGTAGAAATGGCATTTATTGGCCCAAGTAACCACAAATCTCACTATTACTGTGCGGAGAAGCAGCTGCATCAGACGGGATGCTAGGCTACATGTAGCTCCTTCGTCCCACGCAGAGAGCTACAGCTCAGCGCTCATGTGCAACAGTCGAGTGCATGTAATCAACCGTTACAATTTGAAACACGCTAAGTGTTCCCATCTACCCAATTCCATCAGTGGGAAGGGACGCCAATAAGCCAAAAATACTATTTGGGTGGTGGAACCTTTTCCGCCATGACATGCTAGCTGCATATTAGCGATAGCTAAGCTGGTATATACTCTCATCCCTGTTTGAATGCGCTGAACACGGTTATACAGGGGTTGGACAATGAAACTGAAACACCTGTCATTTTAGTGTGGGAGGTCTCATGGCTAAATTGGACCAGCCTGGTGGCCAATCTTCATTAACTGCACATTGCACCAGTAAGAGCGGAGTGTGAAGGTTCAGTTAGCAGGTAAGAGCACAGTTCTGCTCAACATACTGCAATGCACACAGCATTATGGGACATACCAGAGTTCAAAAGAGGACACACTGTTGGTGCACGTCTTGCTGGCGCATCTGTGACCAAGACAGCAAGTCTTTGTGATGTATCAAGAGCCACGGTATCCAGGGTAATGTTAGCATACCACCAAGAAGGACGAACCTCCACCAGCATCACGTAGTGACCTGGCCACTATCCTGCAAGAAGAATGGCTTAAACTCCCTCTGACCACTGTGCAGGACGCAGTATATGTCATTCCCAAGACCAACTGACGCTGTATTGGCCGCAAAAGGAGGCCCTACACCATACTAATAAATGATGGTGGTCTAAAACCAGGTGTTTCAGTTTCATTGTCCAACCCCTGTATATATACGACCACTGTTTACAACCATATACTTGAGTGCACATACTTAACTGCACACCTAGCTACCTCAATATAGCTACCGTACTTCCCAATATGTACGCTAAGCTGTATTTTGCTCTACTGCATATGCTAACTGTAGTATGCACCTTAATCTTGAACATCTGTTTTTCTGTTTATGTGAATGTTGTATTGTGTCTCTGTGTTTTTGTCTGTGCACTGTTCATTAGTTACTAACCATGTGTCTATGTTGCGCTGGACTAGTAGCCTGATCAACCCATCAACCTTTGACATTGGGCACAATGAACTCGGGGTACACCAGAGTGTCCTATTCCATTGCCAGTACTTTTCTATAAATATTACCCTTATGAAACGATAATATATGGCAATGTATTGGAAAATATAGTGCAATATATTAAATAATACAGTGTCATATATGGGAAACAAGTGCATATATTTTGCATATATTTATATAGTGATAAATATATTACAATATATTGTATAATACATAAGGAATTGCCTATTTTCATATATTGTATGTATGGTGATATAATATATATTTACTTATATATTGTAATATATTTCATTTTATGTGTAACAGACATCATATGTATTTCTCCATATATGATAATATATAGTTTTATATATGTGAGAATATATACATACTGTATATTGCCACATGTATGTATGAAAATATTCTAGCATACATACAATATATGAAAAGCGGCAATTCCATATGTATTATACAATATATTGTAATATATTTATCACTATATAAATATATTCAAAATATATGCACTTGTTTCCCATATATGACATTATATTATTTAATATATTGCACTATATTTTCCAATACATTGCCATATATTATCATTTTTTCATAAGGGTAAACAAGCTGAGCTTTCCCATCTACCCCATCCATCACTGGAAAGGGACCACCATAAGCCAAGATGCTAACTGGGTGGGACCGTTTAACGCTAATATGAAGCTATGCTAGTTGCATATTAGCGATTGCTGAGCTGGTATTCATCCCTGATACGTAGAAAGGAGAGATCTCATTTGTCATGGGGTCAAGTCGAACCTCAACTCGTGGTGTGGTTGTTTCTGACGGCATTTCTGTAGAGATTAAGATAAAAGTGTATTGTTTCCGTCCCACCAGCCCCTACAGAATCGGCATTGTCGTGGCCTGTTTGTGGCATTCTCCTAAAGCTTTGTTGTCTTCTGGGATGTATAAACAGAACGTTCTTGCTCCACACAATGCCAATGCGTGTTTAAACATTTTCTCCCGTTCCACTTATCCGGGCCATCGGGGTCCTAATCTAATCTCCACACTGTCTGCTTGGTGAATGGAGAACAAGGAGGGTGTTGTTGGTTGGGAATGCCGTGTGAAGAGTAAAGTAAATGCCCAGAGAGGAAGCTCTCGTAGGGCTCGTTAGCTAAACAAACGAAAGGAGGAGGGCAATCTGGCCTTCATGTGTCTGCTAGAGGCCCTTGGCCCTCTTATCCACACACTCTCTCTTTCTCTTTCTCGGGTTTGAGTGGGACCAGGAGTTGTATTGCTGATCAGTCAACCCTAACTTTATTAACTTTTCATCCTTTTCTTTCTCTGATCTTTCAGTGTTACTAACTCTCTATGAGCTACACTGCGATTAGCATGGTGGCTAAAAAGAGAAGTAGCTAAATTTTGAGAGTCTATATGCTACAGATGATCAATCAATCAATCAATCAATCAATCAATCAATCTTTATTTGTATAGTGCTTTTTAACAACCAATGTCTCAAAGCAGCTTCACAGAAAATCAGTTTGTTATAAAGTAAAGTTCAGTTTAGCTGATGCTAACGTTAAGATGATTTAAGGTGGAACGGAAATTCTATTAGGAGGCTAACGTTAGCATTAAGTGATTAGCAAGTTGAGAATGTCAGTGTGGGTCTAGCTAGCACAACAGACAGACAGCTCCCTACTTACAATGCTCGCTCGCGAACACTGTCGGCCATTGGCATACGTCCGCCTCAGAAGAAATGTCTTGCATTTCATTGGTTTAATAAGGTCATGTGACATTGTGACTCAATCAATCAATCGATCTTTATTTGTATAGTGCTTTTTAACAACCAATGTCTCAAAGCAGCTTCACAGAAAACCAGTTTGTTATAAAGGAAAGTTCAGTTTAGCTGATGCTAACGTTAAGATGATGATGCTAACGTTAGCTAAGTAACTTCAACTAGTGTCCTGCCAGTGTTTCACTGCCCACCAGCTTGGATATCCCCTCATTCTCCTTCACTAGCTTTATCATACCTTGGTGTAGCGCAGTCCTAGCTGCTGCTAACTCTGTAAAAACAGTAAGCTAATAAATTTGGTAACGCTTTCTTTCTTTCTCCCAAGTTCTAAGTATTAACCAGGTAAGTGTGAGGTACTCATGCCAAAGTACTAGGTAATTATTTTGGGTAGCAGTTTAAGTTAATTACACTAAAGTGTCCCACAGGTTCTAGGTATTAACTAGGTAAGTGTGAGGCACAAAGGCTTGGATAACATGAGGGTATGTACCAATGCAGTCTAATACCACTGAAATGTCCAACAGGTTCTAGGTATCAACTAGGTATGTGTGAGGTACAAGCTTGGGTAATATGATGGTAGGCACCAGTGCAGTCCTTTTACATTGAAATGTCCCACAGGTTCTAGGTATTAACTAGGTATGTGTGAGGTATGAGCTTGGGTAACGAGAGGGTATGTACCAATGCAGTCTAATTACACTAGAAATGTCCCACAGGTTCTAGGTATTAACTAGGTATGTGTGAGGTACAAGCTTGGGTAACATGATGTTGAGTAGTTTATCCCGAAAAGAGGACTAATAGGTGTCTGTCCAGGTATTGCATTGGATGGGGGACCGGGAGTTGAAAAACCAGACTGTCCAGCCTACAACCGGATATGTGGCCACCGCACCCCCAATTCTAGTAACACAAGCCCAGTTTGCAGAGTCACTCATGCAGTTATTCTTGCTTCTCATTCCATCTTAAATGATGGAACACTTTACTTCTGCTTAGGTGCTTGAGTGTAAATGCTGCACTATTTAAGGTGGAACAGAAATTCTATTAGGAGGCTAACGTTAGCATTAAGTGATTAGCAAATTGAGCATGTCAGTGTGGGTCTAGCTAGCACAACAGACAGACAGCTGCCTACTTACAATGCTCACTCGCGAACACTGTCGGCCATTGACATACGTCCGCCTCAAAAGAAATGTCTTGCATTTCATTGGTTTAACAAGGTCATGTGACATTGTGACTCACCTACCAGCTAACGTATCATCTGTGTGTTATGTAGGTTAGTTCATGATTTTAATTTGTTGTTGTTTGTTTTATAATAATTCCGTTATTTTAAATTACAGATGTTTTTAATTATTCGTCTACAGCTATGATTATTTTTATTTAAAGATAAGTACGGTCAGTCGCTTAATATGCCTGCGGATAAACCAGAAATAATAATTTCAGCGCGGTTACTTCTTTTCATCGAAAAATAATTTAAATATGGAGTAATCTGGTTTTATTTAGCAGGTCATTATTTATGAGAGATGAAAGGCGAAGGGTCCTCCTACTGAAGAAGCTGTTAGGAGTGAAATTAAAAAGACTATAAGCTATAAGCGCTAATGTTTAGCATGTATACGCGCTGCTGCATCCTGTAATTAAATCAGGCTCCAGTTCAGATCGATTATTATAAGCCCCGCCTCTTTTAGTTCAGAAATATGCTCCTGTGACTCTGCTGACTTTCTAAATGAGGAGGATCAGATCTGAACCGTATGCAGACTGATTTACTGAGTACTAGATAATGTACATGGAGAAGGCCAGGATGGGCGAATCCGATTAGACTGGCTAGGGTACAGCCCTAGTTAACTCTACTGCAGTTACTCCCCGAGTTTGCTCTATAGGGCCTGCTGTTGGGAAGGCGGTCTGGCCGCTTTGTTCTGTGCCTGTACAACAGGAAGAGCTGGGCAGTTAGAACTCGGAAGCGAGAGAGTCCAGATGTGAGCTCTGGGAGCCAAATACAATCCCTGCTTGTTTGCAGGAAAACCGTAGGGGAGTTTTCAATAGCAGGAACGCTCGATACACACAGCTGGATAGTGTTATAATCTACCCCACTGTTCTTGTGCTTATACGGATGAGTTTCTACATTAGCTCACATTAAGCAGCCCAACACGCTACTGGCCCACCAGGAATTCTCCCGACGTTCCCAATTATCCGCTCCGGCAATGTCTCTCACTCTCTATTCATTGCCTCATCTATGCAGGGCTGTTATTATTATAATGACTCCTATAATCTACTAATCTATAGGCCGTTATTAAGAGGAACTGATGGAAACGCTCTGCCTGCTCCCTTATCGACAGACACGATGGAAGCCATGTTGCTCCTGACAGTTCTGGTAGTGTATTGCAGTTTGTCCGAATCACCAACTGTACTTCACACATCATGCAGTGTTTGGCACTGAGCACAATGACCTCAGGGTACTCCAGAGTGTCCCATTCTTTCACAAGGCCTTTCTATGAATATTATACAAGCTGAGTGTTTCCGTTTACCCCACCCATCGGTGGAAAGGGACCACCACAGGCCATGACACTAATTGAGGGGTCAACTCTATTCAGGCGTGACATGCTAGTTGCATATTAGAGATTATTGAGCTGCTATGAACTTTCATCCTCCAGTTGAAGTGTGTGATGGGGTCAAGTCAACCACTAACCCAGTGGTTCACCCTGACAGCACTGCTGTAGATAATAGAATTAATAATGTATGGATATTAAAGAATGCCTGTGTTATAGGCTGTTGAAGCCAACGTATTGACTCTGTGACAGCAGCTATACAGTCGAGTCACATTATTATGACCACTTCCTAATTTCAATGCATAGCTCTTGAAGGAAACCACATTTTCGTGCCATTGTCTGGGCCCACTCATCCATGTGGAAGAGGGCGGGAAGGGGTCTTCCAGCAAGACAATACTACATGTCACACAGCTGGAAAAGTCCAGCATTGGTGGGAAGTGCATAACCAAGACGTCCAAGTACTACACTGGTCCCCTTATTCCTCAGACATTAACCCAACTGAGCATCTGTGGGATTACCTTGATCGTTCCAATCTACCAAGTCTACTACCAAGACTACTAATTACTCCCAGCCTGTCTAGCTGCTGTCTGTGCTGGACACAGCAGTTACTCATGATATTAGCTGGTGGTCATAATAATGTGAATCGACTGTGTATGATAGCCCTCTCGTTCAAATATGCCGTTTAATGATATCTTCAGCAGGGAGCCTCTATTGTCACAAGATTCCTTAAGTTCACCAAGAGGCCGAGAGTCAGAGGCTACACTCACAATCAAGACTTTTAGGATTATTGATTGTTTATATCACTCTTTTCTGTTGCATTCGTTTTTGAGATCTCGTACTGGTGCCGGGAGAGTCGAACCACTCCGTAAGGTCTTCTCCAGTACATCCCAAAGACTTACAATGAGGTCAAGATCAGGAATCTGTGGCAGCCAGCTCTTGAGGATAGAAAACATGGGAAGACCCGGTCATTCTGTACACTTAGGTGGTCAGCTGACTTTCTATTGCTTCATAACGTTGCTGAGCTGAGATCTGACCAACTAAAGCAACCCCAGATCATAACACTGGCTTCTGAGGCTTGTACGATGGGCACAATGCACGATGGGTGCATCGCTTCTTGTACTGACATGCCCATCACTCTGGTATAGGGTCGTTTTGTACTCAACTAGACCATATGACCTTTCGTTGCTCCAGAGTCCAGTCTATATGCTTCCTAGCACCTTGTTTTTCTTAAGGAATTTTGTTCCCACCACATTTCTTTCATGAAGTTGATGGCTCTCCACTGTCCTTCCAGGTGTTAATACTGCACTGGACAGTTCTGAACTCAATTGCGGTCATTTTGGCTTCACCGCCAGACAATAATTTGATCGTTCTGAAACACAGTAAGATCTTTTCCCTGTTCAGAGAATGTCTTGCCACATAGGTTTGAGATTTAGAGCTTACCCTCTGGCTTCAGTGAGTAGTTTCCAGCTACATTTACATTAATGGCACATAGCTGACGCTCTTAGCGACTTACAGATAGGCCAGTGTAGTGTTAGGAGTCTTGCCCAAGGACTCTTATTGGGTGTAGCACAGCATAGTCACCCAGACCAGGATCCGAACCCCAGTCTCCCACATGTAGTGGTGGCTCACTGGCGGGTAGTGGTGTTATCCGCCGAGCTACACCAACCAACAAGCTGAAACGCCAACAAACCAGCTGAAACACATTAAATCAATACTCAGCTTTACTTGGCCAGGCCATGTAGATCCAGTCACTGGTTGATGTCACTAGACGTTAATGATGATTATTGTAAAGTGTGTTCAATCTAGCATCATCTCAAGTGGACCACTTCAAGGCAGTGGCCACAGTCACCAGCAGAGCCACCTGCCTCGGCCAGTTGCACTAGATGATACCATGGTTGGGGCGTTGTAGGGCAACAAGCACTGAACCAGCTGGTACCGATAGCAGGAATGGCTGTAATTCCAGCACTGTTTGATGGCTTGACACTTGAGGAGATGATATGTACGTCTAAGACAAATGACTTGAAGAAATGTGAGGAAGCTGAAGTCGGCTTCATATCTGAAATTCCTCTGCCACCTTAAATCGTACAGCAGTTACATTCTGGGGCAGTCGTAGGCTGCAGGCAAGGGGACCAGCCTCACTACCGGAAGGCTGCCTATTCAATCCCCTGCACCAAAAGGACATAACTGAAGTGCCCATGAGCAAGGCGCCTAACCCCAACTGCTCCCCGGGCTGACCATAGTGTACATGATCACTAGAGTCAAGCTGGTCAAATATGTGGGTCCAAGTTCTAGAGATCCAAAAATTCAGGCCTGCATCTGTTTAAGGTGGAATGGAGGATTTTGGCAGAAAGCCAAGTTTAGATGTAAAAAAAACATTTAGCACCAGGTTTTTTTTCTATCCATCTATCTATCTATCTATCCATCCCTCCCTCCATTCATCTATTGTTTGATGTTTCTAATATTTTGCACAATAAATCATCAATTGACATTAAATTTACAGGGATATGACCTTTGACCTACCGTTTAACATTTAACCTACCAAAATAAGCCTGAAATGGTTTTATTTAAAAAATATACAATATACATTTGTAAGTATACATCTGTCCAATTCCTTTTCATGGCTCACCATTATTCTTGTAATCAGCAAATCTATTGACCCTTACCCCCATCGTCATAACAGCTGCACCCAGAAAGAGGTGTAGGATTGCAATGCTGTTGGGAAGGAAATTAAAGGTTACCAGGAACAATAGATGATAAAATCAGACTGATATGATCAATATTTATTGAGCTACACATACAGAAGTCTGTCTCTCAGTATGGCGTTGGGCCGCCATGTTTGTTAACCCACCATGCCAGGCTCAGCATTGAGTTGTAGAGGTTCTTAATGGTGTCCTGTGATAATCCATCCCATGCGGCATAAACATCCTTACACAGTCCCTGTAGATGGTACGGTAAGAGTGGAGTGACACCAGGCCTTCTGGATGTGCGACATGTGACAAACTGTTCATCTTGGTGCTGACCACGATGCCTCCACACACAGATTCATTGGTCGTCACCACCAAGACAAATATATGACTCGTCATTGAAGATGACCCGCTGCCATTGAGTCACTCCATGACAGACTGGCACGGCACCACTGCAGTCTTTGGTGATGATGACTAGGTGCTAAGGACGGTCATTGTAACAGTCTGTGTGCATGTAGTCCTATGTCATATAGTCATCTGCCGATGGTGCTGGCACTAATAAGATGACTCATGGAGCAAGTCTTTGTGATGTATCAAGAGCCACGGTATCCAGGGTAATGTCAGCATACCACCAAGAAGGACGAACCTCCACCAGCATCACGTAGTGACCTGGCCACTATCCTGCAAGAAGAATGGCTTAAAGTCCCTCTGACCACTGTGCAGGACGCAGTATATGTCATTCCCAAGACGAACTGACGCTGTATTGGCCGCAAAAGGAGGCCCTACACCTACTAATAAATGATGGTGGTCCAAAACCAGGTGTTTCAGTTTCATTGTCCAACCCCTGTATGTTCACTGCTTTTATGAATAAATTAAATGGAAAGATGTCTCTTTAAAGTCAAATGTGTTTGGTCATAACTAGCTACCCAACAGCTAAAATCAGTATTATTAAATTTGTCGTGTTTATGCCCTAGTTTTAAAGTAAACCGTTGAGTTTATATAACAGTTCGGAACAGCTAATGGTTTAAAGCAGGCCCTGAGCCATTTCGCTTCAGCTAGCCACCATCACTGGTCTACACATTGGTCTTTGTTTGTGTTCGAGGCAGGTGGTGCCTCAAGTCTCTGCACCCTGGGTGTGTGTGTGTTTATGTGTGGCGTGACCACGGGGAAGACTGGCGCGTGGGTTGTCTTTACTCAACAGGGCCCACAGAAGAGGCTTAATGCATTCAACCCAGCACCTGTTGTGAGGGCAACAGGGGCCAGAGAACAGATGCTAGCCAGAATGAATGTTTGTGTTTGTTAGCCTAAGACTCGTCCTGAGCGCAGACGGGCGTCACGCCTGTCCATAGTTGAGAAAAATGAGACGGTGACCCAGATATGATCCATTACGGGTTTTCCATCAGAAACACCGTATTGGTTGAGTCTGGGACTTCAGCATTGACAACGTGCTGGACTTCTAGACTGTTAATGAAAGTTGTATAACGCTGACCACAGAAACCTTGTATTTATAATTAACCATGTGACAAGTCACCAACTCTGTTTATGTATTGCTATGCTAGCCCCAGCAACGAAAGACAACAGAAAAGTGAGAGCCGGTTTATAACTTGTCCTTTTATAACCACAATGACGTTAAATGTGCTTATACTTGTAGCTGACCATGAGACGAAGGTCACCAGTTGGCGATGTCACCCAGTGGTAGGTTAAATGTACCTTCATTTATAATTGATCAACTGACAAGTCAACCAGAAGCAACACAGACCACAATAACATTAAACTAAGATGCATGTGACTGCATTATAATTCTCCAACTAATGTAATGTAAGGTTTACGTATTGTATGCTAACCACAGAGATGAGAGAAGTTGGCCGAGATGGTGAGAATCATCATTTTGGTTGAGCTTGAAATTTCAGTGTTGGATAATTAATTAATTAACACCACATCCATAGCCCAAGCAATGTCCCCAAAACACTCAAATCAAAACAGGTGATTCAATCTTCAAGGACAAAGAGGCATAGAAGAAGGAATGAAAGTTTGTTAGGGCTTGAACAGCAATGACCCACCAGGCCCATCTTCCCCCAAACTTGATCCTCCATGAAAATGGCTGCCACACCCTTTCCTGTTCCCAAACCAGGGTTTATGTTTAAAATATAAACCCCCCAGCTAGCTAGTTTACCCTAGGTAGGGTAACCTAGCTAACACTACCTGAACTCTGTTAGTGTTAATCATTAGAACAGGTATTCCACAGCTCCCCATGGCTATTCCAGGTGAACTGAGCAGTGTTAGCAGCAGCTAGCTCTAAACAGTGGATACAGTAATAACAGCTCTGAGGTAAATGTGAGTAGTCGGGTATGTTTACATCAGAATGAGCCTCAGAAAGTTAAATATACAGGTCTGAAGATTAATAAAAGATGAACTCGCTTTAGAGGATCAGTTTTAGAGTGAAGCAGCCGAGGGTAGCTAACAGCTAGGCTAACCGTATCTCAGGTGAACTGAGCAGCGTTAGCAGCAGCTAGCTGTGAACAGTGTATACAGTAATAACAGCTCTGAGGTAAATGTGGGTGTAGTGATTGTAGTGGGGGTCGGGGGGTGTTTATCAGAATGAGCCTCAGAAAGTTAAATATACAGGTCTGAAGATTAATAAAAGATGAACTCGCTTTAGAGGATCAGTTTTAGAGGGAAATAGCCGAGGTTAGCTAACCGCTAGGCTAACTGTATCTCAGGTGAACAGAGCAGCGTTAGCAGCAGCTAGCTCTAAACAGTGGATACAGTAATAACAGCTCTGAGGTAAATGTGAGGTAACTGGTCATGTTAGTATACTACACTGTAGCTCAGAACTTGTTACTGTACACTACACAGGGGGCCTGTGCAGCACATACTACTGTAGTCTGCAGTGTATGTACCATTTCAAATACAGCCTTTGTAGGAAGGATTGTCCAGAAGTCATAGCTACAACAGGCAAAGGTCAAAACACAGGCAGCCATCAGCAGAAACGAATGCATAACCCGCAGTGTGTTAAAGAGAGATACCCCACCTCTTAACTCCCTACTGCTGCTAGGCCCTACAACCAGCCCCTCCCCAAGCAGAGCATCAGATGCACTACTGAAGCACACCATTTGGACCATTTCTATGTATTCAATGGGAGTTAATTATTGACCAATATTTGCTGCTGCACCTCATTACCTGTACATCACCATTTACCTCTGGTACCGACTGCCAGCATCACTGTACCAACTCAAGCACTCTCCCTATACCCTCAGTATTTAGGGGACTACCAGATTATCAGTATCTGCTAGTAAACATAACTATAAAAAATATCTTTTACATATTTGTGCAATATCTTTCCGTAACCATGCAACACATCTGTGCAATTTACATATGTAAATTTGTATAGTTTCTTGTTGTATTTTTAACCTAAATACAGAGATTTGTTTATTTTCTGTAATTCCTTATTTCTCATTCTGTAAACCTTTAGTCTAGAGACTTTAGTCGACTTCTTTTTTTTTTTCTGTATCTGTCCTGCCGCTATTCTTCTGCTGTAACAATGCAAATTTGGGATAACCACGCCCATGTGGCATAATAAAAGCTTATCTTATATATATCAAATAATCACAAAAACCAAGATACCACAGCAGGGGTCAGAACCAAGGAAAACCAACACGGCTAGAAACTCACCTCAGAACTCTGGTAGCCACAAATCAAACTTTGCAAACAGGCAGCACCAACTAGAAGGTATGAATGGGAGCTCTAATGAGTCCTAGATCAGCTGCAGGTGTGTGAGAGTGGGTGGACTTATGGCTTAAGCCATGCGCAGTACCACCCAGGTGCCAGTGGGGGCGGTATGTGACAGTAAGTTTGCTCACAATGACACTGAACATATGGATACACACTGTATGTGCCCAGAAAATAAAAATAGCCAGCTTGTAGCATTGTCCACAATGAAGGTGAATGGACAGTACATTATAGCTGACTGTAATATGAAGGTCAGTAGCTCAAAGTACCACAGTGATGCTGAATGTGCACTGCCGGATAAACTTTACCAGCTCAGCTGACCACGTGATTAAACAGCGGCCAGAGCCACACTGAATTCTTACCTCACTGCCCCACCCATGTCACTGTAGTACTGAGAATGATCCACCACCCACATAATACCTGCTCTGTGGTGGTCCTGTGGGGTTCCCGACCATTGAAGAACAGGGTAACAGTGTATGCAGAGAAACAGATGGACTACAGTCTGTAACAGCAGAACTATGAAGTCCATCTATATGGTCAGTACAGCTGATAGAATGGACAGTGAGTGGATATACATACAAGGATGGAATGCAAGTAGCCGTTTGGTATCCTGGTAGCGTAACACCGTTACTACCCCACTCCATTAGCCAAGGCATGTTTAGCGTCTCGTAAGTTTGCCTCAATGCTTCAGCTACACCGCTAATGTGGCTAACAAGCGATCTAAGCTTAGGTACAGCATTTAGCAGACGGCTAAATCATCACATACTTGCCTCAAACTGTGCACTTGGTCATGTGCTATCTGACACTTGACATGCCGTTATCTAAAGGAATGGTAGGGTAGTGACGAAGGTGAAGAGAAACCAACCCGTGACCTATTATTACACCTACTGTACATACCTGCCTTGTGGAGTAACTGGAAACATACATTATCTCGACCCTGATAATCTCCAGACATGCTACACGGCACGTTATCTGTACCTGCCTGGCCGTGTTTAACACCTTACAGAGACGGGAACCTCTGTTAGATTGCCTGGGCTTAGGAGAGGCCCGTCTCTGCCTTTCCTCCGAAACAGCTAACAGCAAACGCTGATAGCCTAATTTATCTCCCATCTCCCTCTGCCTCCTTCTGCAGCGGGCCTGGCTTTAGTGTTAGCTTCTGTTCTTATTGACCTGTTACTCCTCCAATCTCTCTCCCTCTGAGCCCACCTGTCTTCAGCCCTGCTCCTGACACTGCTTTCATTCTCCAGCCCCCAGTACCATTACTTACTCTGGCCAGCCTCCCCTCTAAGCACACCAAAACTTTGTGAAGGCACCCATAACAGCCACGATTGGATATGGCATGGACTGGACAAGTTTGGGAGGGTTGCCACCCGTCCGGGAAAATACGGAAACGTCCTTTATTTGGCAACTAAATGTTGCGTCCCGTATTAAACCAGTAATGGGGGAGGGGGGGTTGTGGGTTGGGGGAGATTGATCACACTCCCACCCCACTAGCACCAACCCCCATTAATGTAGGCCACATTAATGTTCAGGTATTCTTGTATGAAGGAGTTGGGCCAGTTGGGCCAGATTTGGTGGATGCCGTCCCTGCCGTTTGGTGTTCTAGGTAATCCCATAGATTTCCAAGAGGATGCAAATCTGGGCCAGTGCCGGCCAGTCCGATGTGTTAACGCTCCTGAATGTTCATCAAGCCAGTCAGTCACATTTGCTATACAAGGATAGGACATGAGAATGTTACGTTCCTTGGTAAGATGAAGGGCAAAAGGGAAAACCTGGGGGTCCAGCAGCTCAGTGGAGGCAGCTCGTGGTTGATGTAGCTCAGCGGATAACACCACTGCCCGCCAGAGAGCCACCACCACATGTGGGAGACTGGGGTTCGAATCCCAGTCTGGGTGACTATGCTGTGCTACACCAATGAGAGTCCTTGGGCAAGACTCCTAACACTACATTGGCCTACCTGTAATATGATTAACCTTGTAAGTCGCTCTGGATAAGAGCGTCAGCTAAATGCCATAAATGTAAATAAATGTAGGCACTGTGCTTCAAATGCACTATCACCTCAACCAAAGAACCCATTACCACCTAACTAAAGCACCCCTGGAACATTCCAGAAGGGACTATGTATTGTCCAGGGAGCTTATATGCATACCTGAGGAGGAAGAGGAACTGCTAAGCTTGAATGGGGGTAGTTTGTTTAGGACGGGACCGTCCCATGTTTTCCTATCACTTACCAAAACACAAAGAGCTTTAGTCTGTAAAGTGGGGCTTCATTTGAGCCATGTCATGAGGAGGAAGTGAACACGTTGTGCTTTGTACAAGCTGTAGTAGGCGGTAAGAATTCAGTATGTAGTGGTCAGCAAGCAGGTTTGGTGTGTCCCATGAGAAGTAGAATCAAACGTCAGTCAGGTTTGCTGGACAAACAGATAAAGGCTAATGTTAGTTTCTGCTTCTGCTTGTGACAACCACGTGTAGGCTAGTGTGAACGTTACCCTCATTTATATTGTGGTCATGGCTGATGCTAACTTTGACTAAATGGTCTCTAAACGTTCTCAAACTTTATGATGCTTCAGTGGGGTGGCACCATGCAGTGCACTATATTGTACAGTATGAATTGGGGCTAGGTGCCTTTACAGTCTATCCACATGAAGGAAGAGAATGTTAAACATGACGCAGAGGTGCAAATGAGGGAATTCATTTTGTCTGAAGATTTGAGAAATAACATGCGACCACCTAAGTTCACTTTTGTCTTTCTCATGGCGGGATGGGTCCCTTTAACCATACATACGATGAAACTGAAACACCTGTCATTTTAGTGTGGGAGGTCTCATGGCTAAATTGGACCAGCCTGGTGGCCAATCTTCATTAATTGCACATTGCACCAGTAAGAGCAGAGTGTGAAGGTTCAGTTAGCAGGTAAGAGCACAGTTCTGCTCAAAATACTGCAATGCACACAACATTATGGGAGACATACAAGAGTTCAAAAGAGGACAACTTGTTGGTGCACGTCTTGCTGGCGCATCTGTGACCAAGACAGCAAGTCTTTGTGATGTATCAAGAGCCACGGTATCCAGGGTAATGTCAGCATACCACCAAGAAGGACGAAACTCCACCAGCATCACGTAGTGCCCTGGCCACTATCCTGCAAGAGGAATGGCCTAAAATCCCTCTGACCACTGTGCAGGACGCAGTATATGTCATTCCCAAGACCAACTGACGCTGTATTGGCCGCAAAAGGAGGCCCTACACCATACTAATAAATGATTGTGGTCTAAAACCAGGTGTTGCAGTTTCATTGTCCAATCCCTGTATATATATATATATATTATATATATATATATATATATATATATATATATATATTATATATATATATATATATATAATATATAATATATATATATAGATTTCCAAAACCCAAATTCATTCTAATGTAAGTCAATGGAACCAGACTTTTTCCAATCGATCTTTGGGCCATTTATGTTGGTCCATTCATCAATAAATGAACACACAGTGTAAACAGCAGGTCATGTGATCAAATTATACATAAAAGTAAAACTCGTCAAAAATGGAGATACATGTTTTTCATTGGTCAGTGACGATATACATATGCTGATCACGGTCTCTCCACGCACCAAATTTATTGGACAAGAGGTGGGATTGAAGATGACCCACTGCCATTCTGAGTCACTCCATGACAGCCTGGCAGGACACCATTGCGGTCTTTGGTGACGTTGATGTGGTGTTAAGAGTGGTCATTGTAACAGTCTACATGGATGTAGTCCTGCGTTGTGCAGCCGTCTGCCAATGGAACTGGCATTAACAGGATGACTCCTGGTGGGCATTGAATGTCTTCGTTGTGGATGTTGGGTCAGTCAGGTACAGCTATAAGGCTCATATATAAGGCTATATATATATATATATACTTTGTACAGGCAAAAGTCTATGGACATCTGAGCATTACACTTATTTACATTTAGCTGGCGCTCTTATCCAGAGCTACTTACCAGATTATTGGTTTTACAGGGAGGTCAATGTAGTGTTAAGAGTCTTGCCCAGGCACTTATTGGTGTAGCTCAGCATTTGCTACCTAGACTGGGATTCGAACCCCCCTTCCCCGCATTGGGTGGGGTTGTTTTGTGGTGGGTAGTGGTGTTAACGGCTGAGGCATTAATATGGAGCTGCAGCTACAACAGCTTCCTCTCTTTTGGGAAGGCTTTCAACAAGACTTTGGAGTGTGACTGTGGAAGTGCAGCCATTCAGTCAAAAGAGCATCACCTAACATCGCCCCATTTACCCCCTCCACCTAAGTCTACTGTTGGCACAATCCAGGGACGCTCTGGCAGCACATGCATTGGACAGATAATTAATTTGTGGCAAAAATGGCATCCCATAAAATATTATTGAAATATTATAAATGCACCGCTGCATATGGCCCTGGCTGAGGTTTGTTGTTTTGCAGACTCTCCTGGAAAAGTCGGAATTAAGGTTCTCCTGAGAACTCGGGCTTTTAGTATGGCTCCAAGTGGTAAGTGTTCCGGAGGGGTGGAGTGCTTTTATTTTCCAGGACTGGAATACGGGCCAAGTTTCTCCCTCCTCCGTTTGCCCCATTAGTCTATGCTAACCTGTCACCTGTCCTCCCTCCAACCTCCTACTGTTTACTCTTCTCCCTTCATTCCTTTCCCATTTCACTCCATTTGTCGTTGTGCACCACTCATCATTCCATTCCACCCCACCTCTCTTTCTCTCTCTCTGCCTCTCTCTCTCTCTGTGCACACATTCCTCATTCCACAAACATGAATTCTCTATTAAACATTTAACAGGCTCATGTCCTGCACCGGTCAGCGGTTTGCTGAGATAAGACATCCACATACCTCCAGTTACAGCCGTTATGAAGTCGTTTACACGGTGCACTCCACCCATCTCTTCCTGGCGTGTGGATTATACATGGATTACATTATTCCCCCTAATGTCCCATTATAACATTTGTGTAATCTCAGAGAGACACGCTCGCTATGCCGAGTGGCAATACTTCACAATGGGTCAGTGTGAGAGAGGACTAGCTCCAAAATGGCAACTTTACAGGAGAGGTCAAAAATCGAATTTAATTTGAATGGAAGTCAATGGAACCAGACGTCCTTCCAAGCGGTTTTGGGCCATTTCTGTTGGTCCATTCTTCATGAAATCTCCACACAGTGTAAACAGCAGCTAATGTGATCAAATGAGGCATAAAAGTAAAAATCAACAAAAATGGAGATACATGTTTTTTCTTTGGACAGCAACGATATGTACATACAGACTAAATTAACAACAGCGAAGGGACTGGAAGATGGCGGACATGTGAAAGTGATGTCATTGAGTGGTGGGTTATGGGAAATGGAGTCCGGGAGATCGGGGCTGAGAAGGGAGCCAGCAGGTCTGACAGTCAATCAACACAGATTGTTGTCTAGTTTAACATATTCAAATCTGCAGACTTTTAGTTGTGCTCGTAAATAAAATGACCTAAAATATTAAAATGCTAGGCTGAGTGGGTGGTCATTGCATGCTCATGGTTGTGACATCACATCATTTGAAAATTCCAGATAAAATGTACATTGCATGTCCATGGTTGTGACATCACCTCAAAGCAAACAAGCCTAGGCCGAGTGGGTGGTCATTGTATGTTCAGGGTTGTGACATCATTTTGAAACAAACGACTGTAGGCTGAGTGGGTGGTCATTGCATGTCCATGGTTGTGACATCACTTTGAAACAAACGACTGTAGGCCGAGTGGGTAGCCACTGCATGCTCATGGTTGTGACATCACTTTCAAGCAAATGACTGTAGGCCGAGTGGGTGGTCATTACATGTTCATGGTTGTGACATCACTTTGAAGCAAATAAGGCAGAGTGGGTGGTCATTGCATGTTCATGGTTGTGACATCACTTTGAAACAAACGACTTTAGGCAGAGTGGGTGGCCATTGCATGTTCATGTTTATGACCTCACCTTAAAGAAAATGAGCCTAGGCAGAGTGGGTAGCCATTGCATGTCCATGGTTATGACATCACTTTGAAGCAAGTGACTGTAGGCCGAATGGGTGGTCATTGCATGCTCATGGTTGTGACATCACCCGAGTGGGTGGACATTGCATGCTCATGGTCGTGACATCACTTTGAAACAAACAACTGTAGGCCGAGTCGGAGGTCATTGGATGCTCATGGTTGTGACATCACCCGAGAGGGAGGTTATTGCATGCTCATGGTTGTGACATCACTTTGAAGCAAACGACTGTAGGCTGAGTTGGTGGTCATTGTATGTTCATGGCTGTGACATCACAACCATGCTAAAGTCCTTATGGTTTTGCAGTGGGGGGAGGATCGGAGAAGGGAACTTTAACACTGTGTACATGGACCTCCTTTGTTTAGGAACAGCTATGGTTTCGGAGGCCTCCTGAGGATGAAGGCGGATGGTTTTGGGCTTTTGATGGGAAACTGTTTAATGCATGCTAATGATATGATGGCTCTGGGCTGGGGGGAATATGTCTGGGGTTTTAGGGTACGGACTTGTTCCAGTAGCTTGCAGGGATAACCCCCTCCCAACATCCCTCACTCCTCCCCTCTTCCTCCTTTATCAGCGCTCAGGTATGCCGCTTGCTAAGAGGGAGCGGTTGGCGGATAGACAGAACGTGAGTGCATTTCAAGTTGTCTGTAGAGGGTCTTTGTCTTTGTAATCTCCCATCCGCCGCAGGTCAAATACCTGAGCTCATTTCATGGTTTAGCTCTTTGCCTTGTCTATAATCATACGCTCCCCGGGCTGTCACCTTTCATTTGTCCGCTCAGGTGTTTTTCCCCGCTTGCTCATCTATTGCAAAAGGCCTCTGTAGCCGTGCATCATTGTGTAGTCACTGGCATGCCCATATGTGGAATTCACAAAGTCTGTGGGTGGTGCCTTAATTTAGCCACACCCCCTGCATTTCCCTGTCCCTCGTGTCCACATGGTGAGCAGTTAGATCCCATTGTTAGTAATTAATGTAGTCAATGACTTGTCCATATATGGAATCCCTTGTCCAGACCAGCAGGAGTGCACTTCTCTCGGTCTATCCATCATTCTTTGTCCATCTCTACCTCTCTGCCCTGTTTCTCCCTCTGTCTCATACACTCTAGCCGCCCCAGCAGTAGCTCAGGTTGGATTACGTTGGTCTAGCGGTGTTAGTGGATCCGTGCCTGATGAATAACACTGCTCTTGTCCTCCCCACTCAAAGCCACAGTGTGGGAGAGGAGCACATGGCCTCAATGGCCGTCTGTCAGCTCCAGCGTCTCAAAGCCCTGCTTCGGCTTTTTACAGTAGTACCGTGGCATCAGGAGCACAGCCTGTCCCGGCTCTGAAGGAGAATACACACGGGAACACACACACATGGAATGCTAATGCCGGAGTCAAAGCAAGGACAGGACGGGTTTGGGAGTTTCATGCCAGAGGACACAATGGGCTCATGGAGGAAGCAGTGGACAGATTCGAGATTCATTCCACAGTTTACAGATTCTTTACAGATTTCCTTCATATGTACAGATTTCCTCTTCATACATACAGATTTCCTCTTCGTACGTACAGATTTCCTCTTCGTACGTACAGATTTCCTCTTCGTACGTACAGATTTCCTCTTCATACATACAGATTTCCTCTTCGTACGTACAGATTTCCTCTTCATACATACAGATTTCCTCTTCGTACGTACAGATTTCCTCTTCCTACGTACCGATTTCCTCTTCATATGTACAGATTTCCTCTTTGTATGTTCAGATTTCCTTTTCGTATGTACAGATTTCCTATTCCTACGTACAGATTTCCTCTTCCTACGTACAGATTTCCTATTCCTACGTACAGATTTCCTCTTCGTACATACAGATTTCCTCTTCCTACGTACAGATTTTCTCTTCGTACATACAGATTTCCTCTTCCTACGTACAGATTTCCTCTTCCTACGTACAGATTTTCTCTTTGTACAAACAGATTTCCTGTTCGTATGTACAGATTTCCTCTTCATACGTACAGATTTCCTCTTCGTACATACAGATTTCCTCTTCGTACGTACAGATTTCCTCTTCGTGTGTACAGATTTCCTCTTCGTACGTACAGATTTCCTCTTCGTACGTACAGATTTCCTCTTCGTACGTACAGATTTCCTCTTCGTACATACAGATTTCCTGTTTCTTCTGTGAGGCCACAGAGTACATTGGACAAACAGATGGCCTCTGTGGCCTCACAGAAGAAGTGGTTTTCCAGAATAGTGAACTACTAATATCCTACTAAGGTGACAGAGAAGTGCAAAACAAATGAACATTTCAGAAAGCAAAATGACAAAAGTGAAAGAAGACGTGAAACTTTTACCAGTACCGAAATGCTTTTACAACCTGTAAATTCTAACACACAGGAAGAGCTTGCTGCGGACCCTTTTTAATTAAACTGTTTGGTGGTGGTGGAGTGAGGGGAGTTTGGGATGGTGACGATGCTAAAGCGTGTTTTGTCCATTTGTCCGTTTTATCCAGCTGGCACGCTTTTGTTTTTCCTCTGAGTGTTTAGAGTTTTTAAAAGAGCAGACACAGGAAAGAGGTGAACAGGCGACTCTAAACCATGTGGGCTGTAAAAAGGTGGGCTGGTTTGTAAAAGCTCTCAGCCGTTTTAAGCTAGCTAGCTGGTTATCCACTATAGCTAGCGTTACAGCCCACTTACCTTCATTAACATCTCCAGCTCTAAGTGGTTTAGAAGTCTACTTCCTGTGTGTTAGACCTCCCCTTTCCATCTGAATTCACCATTTGTAAAAGTGTCTCAGTACTGGTAAAAGTCTTCCACATCTTGTAAAATTGTTTTGGATTTTGTAATTTTGTTTTCTTGAATGTAATTTTTTTGGTTTTTGCTGTAAATTTGTGTTTTTTTTGTAAATTTGTTTTTATTTTTGTAATTTTGTTTTCTTGAATGTAATTTAGTTTTTTTGTAAAATTGTTTTTGCTTTTGTAATTTTGTTTTCTTGAATGTATTTTTTTGTTTTTATTGTAAATTTGTGGGTTTTTTGTAAATTAGTTTGTATTCACGTAATTCTTTTTTGGTTTTTATTGTAAATTTGTTGTTATTTTTGTAATTTTGTTTTCTTTAACATAATTTTGAGTTTTTGTAAAATTGTTTTTATTTTTGTAATTTTTTTTCTTGAATGTATTTTTTTGTTTTTTATTATAAATTAGTTTTTTTTGTAAATTTGTTTTTATTTTTGTAATTTTGTTTTCTTGAATGTATTTTTTTTGGTTTTTATTGTAAATTTTTTTTTTCTTGTAAATTTGTTTTTATTTTTGTAATTTTTTTTCTTGAATGTATTTTTTTTGTTTTTTATTGTAAATTTGTTTTTTTTTTTGTAAATTTGTTTTTATTTTTGTAATTTTTTTTCTTGAATGTATTTTTTTTGTTTTTTATTGTAAATTTGTTTTTTTTTTTGTAAATTTGTTTTTTATTTTTGTAATTTTTTTTCTTGAATGTATTTTTTTGGAGTTTTTATTGTCATTTTTTTTATTGTAAATTTATTTTATTTTTGTAATTTTGTTTTCTGAAATGTTCATTTGTATTGCACTTCTCGACCACCGTATCCATAGAGTAGTAGCTCACCTCCATATTCCTCCAATCAGGAGAAAGCTGCACTCCTTTGTCATGTAAGTAGTGCGCTAGCATAACAGACAGCCATTTAGTGTAACATGTGCGCTTGCCTGAGGCCTCCACTTCTAGAGTAATGGAGAAGGTCATGCTCGGCTGCCTTATGATAAATGAATGACTCTTTATTTCATATTTCATCAAAGGCAGGCGCTCTCCGCCATAGCCGTTCCTTGTGGTGGGCCGTGTTTTGGATGTGCAGGCCAGAACACACAGCATTTCATGAATAAGAATGCAGGAGGAAGAGGAGGAGGGGGAGGCAGCAGGAGCGCACAGCCCGCACTTACAGAGGGAGGGTGGTAGTCAGTCTGCACAGTGCTGCAGCTACAAGCATCAAGCCTTGTCTTACAGTTCGTCTCCTCTCCTCTCCTCTTCACTTTTCCTCTCCTCTCCTCTCCTCTCCTCTTCTCTTCTCTTCTCTTCTCTTCTCTTCTCTTCTCTTCTCTTCTCTTCTCTTCTCTTCTCCTCTCTTCTCTTCTCACCTCTTCTTTTCTCACCTCTTATCTTCACTTCTTATTGCTTCCCTCCTCCTCTTTTCCCTCCTCTTCACTTCTTCTCTCCTTGCTTCTCTTCTCTTCTCTTCTCTTCTCTTCTCTTCTCTTCTCTTCTCTTCTCTTCTCTTCTCTTCTCTTCTCTTCTCTTCCCTTCTCTTCTCTTCTCTTCTCTTCTCTTCTCTTCTCTTCTCTTCCCTTCTCTTCTCTTCTCTTCTCTTCTCTTCTCTTCTCTTCTCTTCTCTTCTCTTCTCTTCTCTTCTCTTCTCTTCTCTTCTCTTCTCTTCTCTTCTCTTCTCTTCTCTTCAGATCATTTCCTTCTCTTCAGATCATTTCCTCCTCTGCATTACTCTTCTATTCTCTTTTGTCTGTTCTTTTTCCTTCTCTTCTCCTTCCCCCTCTCCTTTCTTTCCTTTCCTCTTTTCTCTTCTCCTCTCTTACTTTCTGCCCAATGGTGGAGATCATGTTGGGGTAATTAGTGGTCAAAGTGTCAGTATGTCATAGTAGACCACCTTATGTGGGGGTGGGGAGGCCATGCTCGTAGTTTAGCTGAGCGCAGTTACCCGGAGGCAGGGTGGACATATGGCTTACTCCCTGTGTGCGGGCATGCATTTAGATGAGGCCAACACTGGACTGCACTAACACATGACCTTTAGAGCCACCGCATTTCAGAGCTCAGACATGATGACCTGATGACAGCCAGCCGCTGGGCTTACTACGTTCCCCTCCGAGAGTCTGTAGTGGACATATAGAGTATGTGCTTGTGCAGCCTTTGAGTTGGTGTTTCCAATAAAGTGGCCAGTGAGAGGTAGTACAAGGTAGGTGTTTCTAATAAAGTGGCCAGTGGGAGGAATGTGTTTTCTAATAAAGTGGCCAGTGAGTGGAAGTACACAGTAGGTGTTTCTAATAAAGTGGCCAGTGAGTGGAAGTACAAGGTGGGTGTTTCCAATAAAGTGGCCAGTGAGAGGAAATACAAGGTTGGTGTTTCTAATAAAGTGGCCAGTGAGAGGAAATACAAGGTAGATGTTTCTAATAAAGTGGCCAGTGAGTGGAGGTACAAGGTGAGTGTTTCTAATAAAGTGGCCAGTGAGTGGAAGTACAAGGTGAGTGTTTCTAATAAAGTGGCCAGTGAGTGGAGGTACAAGGTTGGTGTTTCTAATAAAGTGGCCAGTAAGTGGAAGTACAAGGTTGGTGTTTCTAATAAAGTGGCCAGTGAGAGGAAGTACAAGGTTGGTGTTTCTAATAAAGTGGCCAGTGAGTGGAGATACAAGGTTGGTGTTTCTAATAAAGTGGCCAGTGAGTGTAAGCACAATGTTGGTGTTTCTAATAAAGTGGCCAGTGAGTGTAAGCACAAGGTTGGTGTTTCTAATAAAGTGGCCAGTGAGTGGAGATACAAGGTTGGTGTTTCTAATAAAGTGGCCACAGAGTGGAAGTACAAGGTAGGTGTTTCTAATAAAGTGGCCAGTGAGTGGAAGTACACGGTAGGTGTTTCTAATAAAGTGGCCAGTGAGAAGAAATACAAGGTTGGTGTTTCTAATAAAGTGGCCAGTGAATGGAAGTACAAGGTAAGTGTTTCCAATAAAGTGGCCAGTGAGTGGAAGTACAAGGTAGGTGTTTCTAATAAAGTGGCCAGTAAGTGGAAGTACAAGGTTGGTGTTTCTAATAAAGTGGCCAGTGAGTGGAAATACAAGGTTGGTGTTTCTAATAAAGTGGCCAGTGAGTGGAGGTACAAGGTAGGTGTTTCTAATAAAGTGGCCAGTAAGTGGAAGTACAAGGTTGGTGTTTCTAATAAAGTGGCCAGTAAGTGGAAGTACAAGGTTGGTGTTTCTAATAAAGTGGCCAGTGAGTGGAAATACAAGGTTGGTGTTTCTAATAAAGTGGCCAGTGAGTGGAGGTACAAGGTAGGTGTTTCTAATAAAGTGGCCAGTAAGTGGAAGTACAAGGTTGGTGTTTCTAATAAAGTGGCCAGTAAGTGGAAGTACACGGTAGGTGTTTCTAATAAAGTGGCCAGTGAGAGGAAATACAAGGTTGGTGTTTCTAATAAAGTGGCCAGTAAGTGGAAGTACAAGGTTGGTGTTTCCAATAAAGTGGCCAGTGAGTGTAAGCACAAGGTGGGTGTTTCTAATAAAGTGGCCAGTGAGTGGAGGTACAAGGTTGGTGTTTCTAATAAAGTGGCCAGTGAGTGGAGGTACAAGGTTGGTGTTTCTAATAAAGTGGCCAGTGAGTGGAGGTACAAGGTTGGTGTTTCTAATAAAGTGGCCAGTGAGTGGAGGTACAAGGTTGGTGTTTCTAATAAAGTGGCCAGTGAGTGGAGGTACAAGGTTGGTGTTTCTAATAAAGTGGCCAGTGAGTGGAATTTCCATCTTCTAATATCTCTATTCTCCTGGTCAGGCATTTACATAACAAGCAGCATCCAGCAGTCTGTGAGAAGGCTTGGGAACTCCTCTCCAGGCCGTCCTGCTAAACCTGTGTTCCTTGTAGCCACCCCAGAGATCTCAGCCCACTGAATGTGCTTGGGATTGCTAGGCTAGTGAGAAGCAGACAACCTGAGCAACTTCTAAGACTGAGCTGTGGGAACCTCCCTGCAGACCTCCTCAGATCTCTGTGTGAAACTGAACACGTTAGATTTACTTGTTGTGGCTTCTGTGTAAGTGTCTATTAAGTGCATGTCTCGGGCCTCCCCTGTTCTAATCCTCCCTGCGCCCTCCTCTGCACTCTCAGGGACTCACTTCTCTAAGTGCCCTCCGTTCTAGCTCACTAGCTGAGTGCCCTTATACTCTCTCCCCACTCTCTCTCTCTCGTCTTCGGTCTTACTCTCTCCTCTTCGGTCTCTCTCTCTCCTCTTCAGTCTCTCTCTCTCCTCTTCAGTCTCTCTCTCTCTCCTCTTCGGTCTCTCTCTCTCTCGTCTTCAGTCTCTCTCTCCTCTTCAGTCTCTCTCTCTCTCCTCTTCAGTCTCTCTCTCTCTCTCCTCATCGGTCTCTCTCTCTCCTCTTCGGTCTCTCTCTTTCGTCTTCAGTCTCTCTCTCTCCTCTTCAGTCTCTCTCTCTCTCTCCTCTTCGGTCTCTCTCTCTCCTCTTCGGTCTCTCTCATTCTTTAGTTTCCCCCCTCTCCTCCATTCTCTCTTTCCCTCTGTCTTCCCAATCTCATTCATTCTCCTCTCCATTCCTTTCTTTCCTGCTCTCCTACTCGCTCCTTCTCTTTGTCTCATTGTCTTGCTCAATTTTTACTCCTCCCCTTCACCTATTTCTTTCTCTCACTTTTTTCATTCTCTCTCACTTGCCCTCTCGTCTTCTCTCTGCCTTTCTTTGTTCCTATCACTCTCTCGTACTCGTTTTCTCCCTCATAGTCTTTCCTCCTCTCCATTCCTTTCTTTCCTCACTTTCTTTCTTTTGTTTCTCCTACTCTTCTTCCATCATTCTCTCTCTCCCCCTGACTCCCTTGTTCTCTTATTACTCTTTTTCTTTCTTCCCATATTTTTTTATCATTTCCTCTCGCTCTACTTTCCCCCTTCTTTTTTCTTTCTGTTACTCCTTCCCTCTTTCTTTCCTTCTATCTCATTCTCTCACTTCTGATGCTCTCTCTTATTTCTCTCTCTCTCTCTCTCTCTCTCTCTCTCTCCCACTCTCTCTCACTTTCTCTCTCTCGCTCTTGTCTACTCCGGTCTGTCTTTCTATCTCTTCTCTTTCTCTTTCTCTCTCTCCCTCTCCCCATTTCCATTTCAATCCCTCGTTCACAGCTGGAGCTCCTGCCCCGCTGCATCCTGATGAAAGAGGGATCAGTGGCACATGGCAGGAAAGAGGAGTGGAGCGCAGAAGGAGGGGAGAGAGGGGAGGAGGAGAAAAGCAGATGAGTGGGAGGGGCAGAGGAGAAGAAAGAGATGTAAAGTCATGGTAGGGGTGCGAGTCAGGGGGAGGTGGGGAGAGGGGGGGGCTAAGCATTTGTAAATCACACAGAAGCAATCCATTATTTCCTCTCTTATACAAATCAGTCCTCCATGTCGCTCCCTCGTTCCTCCTTCTCCCCTCATTCAGATGAAAGGTGTGGGAGGCCGCGACTGTCTGAGCGGCTGTTAGCCCGTAGTGTAGGACAGCCGTCTCTGTGTGTTAACATTGTTCCTACACACACTCCATCAGCACGGGAACATCAGGCGGCTTTGAAGTGTTTATAAATTATCGCTCGATTATTAATGATAAAGTATCGATCGATTATTAATTAAAAATTAACGATCGATTATTAATTATAAATTATCGATCGATTATTAATTATAAATTATCGATTGATTATTACTTGTAAATTATCGTTCGATTATTAATTATAAATCATCGATTGATGATTACTTGTAAATCCTCGATCGATTATTTAATTGTAAATCATCGATCGATTATTAATTGTAAATCATCGATCGATTATTAATTGTAAATCATCGATCAATTATTAATTATAAATTATCGATCGATTATTAATTATAAATTATCGATCGATTATTAATTATAAATTATCGTTCGATTATTAATTATAAATCATCGATTGATGATTACTTGTAAATCCTCGATCGATTATTTAATTGTAAATCATCGGTCGATTATTAATTGTAAATCATCGATCGATTATTAATTATAAATTATCAATCGATTATTAATTATAAATTATAGATCGATTGTTAATTGTAAATCATCGATCGATTATTCATTGTAAACCATCAATTGATTTTTGATTATAAATTATAGATCGATTATTAATTGTAAATTATCGATCGATTATTAATTGTAAACCATCGATCAATTATTAATTGTAAATCATCGGTCGATTATTAATTGTAAATTATTGATCGATTATTAATTATACATTATCGATCGATTATTAATTATAAATAATCGATTGATTATTAATTATAAATTATTGGTCGATTATTAAAACCCCAGAGAGCCTGAATCCAAGCTTTCATTCTAATGTCATATTAAAACCTAATAAACATCTGCAGTATTTTACCATATTACTCTCCTGTCCATGTAAACTGGGTGGTCCTAATCTCTGGCCAATCACAACACTAGCATATCTGGCCCCGCCCACAAAACAGTTTGGGGCAGAAAAAGCTGACGCCTACAAACTGTAGGTGTAACAGGGACGGTCATTTCTACTGTATGTCAATTTCACTTTCATTTTCATGATCAGCAGTTATTAGACCATAACCCATCCCGGTCGGAGTAAGCCGGAATTTTGATTTCTTCATGGTTGTGATGTCACATTTGCTGTCATGTGTGGGTTTTGCTTTGCCTTTCTGTCCAGCATCCAAGCAGTTCTGTCTGACAGCTTTACACCTGGAATGATGCCTAAACCTTCGTGTTACTGTTCATTGTTTTCTAACATCAAAGGAACTGTGCTCAAAGGAACGGTGCTTTCAAGTTTACAGAATATGTTTTTTGTATTTTAAGAAGTTTAATAGTTCAAAGGTTGTTACTTTAAGCACAGCACAATATTAACATATAGGGCTTCTGCTGTTTTCACTGTAGAACATATAGCGAGATATGTAGAACGTAGGCCTTCTAGGGCATGGATGTTCTTCCAATGGGTATATATTTAGATATACCTGCTAAATGCTATATCGTCGCTGTCCAATGAAAAACATGTATCTCCACTTTTGTCCATTTTCACTTTTATGCATCATTTGGCCACACAAGCTGCTGTTTACACTGACTGAGAATCTCATGATGAATGGACCAACAGAAATGGCCCAAAAGTGTTCGAAAAGACGTCCGGTTCCATTGACTTGTATTAAAGTTAAAAGAGGTTTTTGGCCTCTCCTGTAAAGTTGCCATTTTGGAGATACCTGTTTTACTTTGGACAGCAACGATATGCTATATGCTAAATTCAAACTGACGGTACAGTCCATAATGCACCAAACACTGCCAGAGGGAAGAGCCTTTCCAGCACTAACAGCTTAAAACAGCCCCCCGCTGCAAAAACCCACCACTCCACCCGTACTCCGACTCTTCAACAGGAACGTCCTTGTAAAACTGAACCCGAAACAGCTCAACATACACATGCCCTGTCTTTAAATTAGTGTACTACCCACAATGCAACACTGACACGGTGCTAGACAGCTTGTAGCCCATACTAGGCCTGATTAGCCCATGCATGCGCTGTGCTACTGCCCCTTAGCCCACTGCTACGCGAGATGCTAGTGGGCCTGGTTAGGCATTCAGGGCAGCCATATAGACCCACAATGCAGCCCACTCTAGTTAGATCATCAGAGAAACGGACCCCCATTACACACAGCTGCGGGTCATCTCAGAACACGGAAGAGCTGAGTAATAGGTCAGTGTGACACTGTAATGCTGGTGCTAGCGCTGATGACATCACAGCGTGTTCAGACCCATGGTGTACGGCAGAGTGAGTCAGGGGACTCTGGGTATTGTGTGAGTGTGTGTGTGTGTGTGTGTGTAAGCCCATGCATGTGACTAAGGGACACACAGGCTTGGTATTGTCCTCTAATCCTGCTCTCTTGATCAAAGGGACAGAGACATACCTCACACTGCGGCGTCCCATTTCAGCCTGCACTTCACCATCTGCTCTCTGAGTATTGATTATGATTCTTATTGATTACCGCGCTCCTCTTTCCAGTCTGAATTACATCTTTAGCAGAGATGGATCTCACTGTAATGACACGTCCATTAGGCCCTGTTTGCCCAAAACAACAGAGTCTGTCCTCTATCACATTAGTAATGCTCCGTCCGGCTTAGTCAGCAGTTCAGTTTGGGCCAACAACAAAGTTATATAGTTCCCCCTGTGCAGTAACTGCCCTTCCAAACAGAAGCAGCCGGGCAAAACATTCATGGAATGCCCCATTCCAGAGAATTTAACCCGTCCAGGGTCCTTTGTTGTCATGTGGGGGTTTTGCTTTCCATTTCTGGCCAGCATCTGAGCAGTTCTGTCCGAAAGCTAATTAGGGATGGTTGTTTGTAGTTCCGAGGTTTTGCGTCTGGAGAGATGTCTACATTTGCATCAGCGTTATTTTGTTTTCTCTATTTCTTAAACACTAATGGAACTGTGCTTTGATGTTAGCAAAAAAACCCACTAGGTGTACTTTAATATTAATACTTTAATAAGTGTAATAAACTTTAATCTACAAGTTTCATGCGGAGGTTGTTGCTTTTAGCACAGCAAAATATTAATATAGAAGCATGTAGGTAAGCTTTATGGCCAGATATGTAGAATGGTGGCCTTCTGTGTTTTGAGAAAAAGTTCATTCTTTGGCTTTTTTAACTCCTCCCCTTCACCTATTTTTTTCTTTCACTCTTTTTTCATTCTCTCTCACTTCGCCCTCTATTGCCTTTCTTTCTTACTCGTACTTGTTTTCTCCCTCATAGTCTTTCCTCCTCTCCTTTCCTTTCTTTCTTCACTTTCTTTCTTGCTCTCTGTTGGCTGTCTTTCTTTCTTTCTTCACTTTCTTTCTTCACTTTCTTTTTTGCTCTCTGTTGGCTGTCTTTCTTTCTTTCTTTCTTTTTCTCTTTCTCTCTTTCTTCACTTTCTTCACTTTCTCTTTGTTGGCTGTCTTTCTTTCTTTCTTTTTCTCTTTCTTTCTTTCTTTCTTTCTTCACTTTCTTTCTTCACTTTCCTTCTTGCTCTCTGTTGGCTGTATTTCTTTCTTTCTTTCTTTCTTTTTCTCTTTCTTTCTTTCTTCACTTTCTTTCTTTCTCTTTGTTGGCTGTCTTTCTTTCTTTCTTTCTTTCTTTTTCTCTTTCTTTCTTTCTTTCTTTCTTTCTTTCTTGCGCTCTGTTGGCTGTCTTTCTTTCTTTTTTTTTCTTTCTTTCTTTCTTTCTTTTTCTCTTTCTTTCTTTCTTTCTTCACTTTCTTTCTTCACTTTCCTTCTTGCTCTCTGTTGGCTGTATTTCTTTCTTTCTTTCTTTTTCTCTTTCTTTCTTTCTTCATACTCTTTTTCTTTCTTCCTATCTTTTTTCTCATTTCCTCTCATTCTACTTTCCCCCTTTTTTTTCTCTCAGTCACTCCCTCCCTCTCTTTCGTTCCTTCTATCTCATTCTTTAACTTCCGCTGCTCTCTCTCTGTCTCTCTGTCTTTCACTTTCTCTCTCTCACTATTTTCTACTCCTGTCTGTCTTTCTATCTATCTCTTCTCCATCTATTCAATGGTAATAAAAAAGGCCAGATATGTAGAACGGCGGCCCTCTTGGGCTGATCTTTGGCTATGAGGATATTCGGTTTTTGGGAAAGTTTTTTCTATTCACCTATTAGAAAAATGGAAGATCCCATTTAGAGAAGATCGGACCAATAAACCTCCAGAGCAAGTGATATGATCAGTCACAAAGTAGGACATATGCCTTCACCATCATGACACAAAGGTAATAATAAGAAGAAGGAAAGGGAGGAAGTGAGCGGTTGTAGCAGTATGAAAAACAAAAGACAGGTTGGTGTAGCTCTGAAACAGACGCCTAAATGGCCACGGGCTTTGTAAACCAGTGGCAGAGTGAATCCGCTGTATCGATTAAAGATGCCCGGGGGCATTCGGCTTCCCTGCCACGCCGCTCCTGGGATGTGTCTGAAACATAGCAAAAGCTGCCCACTCAGACACGACTCTGGGCAGGAAGGCGCCCGGTCTTGTCTGATTCTGATGCTGGTACCAAGCGCTGCCTGCTGAGGTTCCTCCATATGGCTGTTTAACCGTCTTACATATCCCATAATTCTCTGTGTCAGGGCTGATGCAGTAGAGAAGAACATAGTGCTAACAAAGTGGAGAAGAAAGATTGGACCAGGTACCATATACAGTACTCTCATAGGATGTTAAACCGCTCAGCACACAGGCCTTTTACTACTGGGTACAAGATGCTAATGCTGGCAGCTAGCAGTGAGCTGTCGTACCTTGGCAGCAACTTGATGTATCACTGACTTCGAAGTGTGTGTCAAATTTGATTTCGAGGCACAGGACTTAGACACAGCATCAGGAACGCTGCCTTCCGTTTCAGACATGGCCATGATATATGGGTTCGCCATCCACCATCCACTCGGCAGCTTAGCAGTAGGTTAGAAAGATGTGCCGGTGCCGCAGGAAGCACACGCTAGCCACAGCTTGCTAGCGTTGCATGATCACAGGAGGCCATAGCAAGTTATTTGCACCCCTGAATGTTGGATCTACGGTGGTCTCATAAGTGTACTACTCAGTGTGGTGCTGTCTTATGGGCACTACCACAGGACCCATGAGTCCCACCACAATATCTAGTGTGTGGAAGCGTGTGGTTAACCACACAAATTAATTACACTCATCACCAAAAGAACAGCTGCACCCAGAAGGTGTGGGAGTGCAGTGCTGCTGGGAAGGAGGATGATACATGTAGACTGATATGATCAATACTTGTTGAGCTACACATACAGAAGTCTGTCTCTCGGTATGGCGTTGGGCCGCCATGTTTGCTAACCCAACATCCAGACATCTCAGCATAGAGCTGTAGAGGTTCCTAATGGTGTCCTGTGACAATCCATCCCATGCAGCTTCAATATCCTCACACAGTTCCTGCAGATTGAGCAGCATGGAGTAGAGGTGGAGTGACACCAGGCCTTCTGGACGTGTGACACGTGACAACACACATTTTAATATTGGTGCTGACCACGGTGCCTCCACACACGGATTCGCTGGTGGTGTCCACCAAGACTAAAGCGGGACTCGTCACTGAAGATGACCCGCTGCCATTCGGAGTCACTCCATGACAGTCTGGCACGACACCACTGCAGTCTTTGATAATGTTGACGCTGTGTTAGGAGTAGCCATCATAACGGCATGTGTGCATGTAGTCCGGCTTTGTGCAGCCATCTGCCAATGGCGCTGGCACTAACAGGAAGACTCATGGAGGACTTCACTGCTTACCGAATGTCTTTGAATCTCTCCCAGATCCTTCTTGTTGCTGGTGTGTGCCTTCCTCTATGCACTGCTGCCAACAGTGTGCTATGGCAGTGTTCGCATGACTGGTATAAGACCAATAAGTCTGACATACAGTCATGTTCAGTCGTGATCATGTACTTGTGTGAGTATTTCAAATTTCCAATGACACTGACCCTCATCCAGAAGGGGGCCGAAACGTCTATACTGCAGGCAGCTGGGTTCAAACGTTAGTCCCCTGCAGACCTCTAGTTTGAAGATACTAAGGGGAAATCACCACAGGCGGCTGGTACTGCACCAGAGGGGGCGCCCGTTAGCAACCTCCGCTGACCAACAATCTCTATTCCCTAGGAGCCTCGCCTGGCTGAAACAGATCTTGAGGAACGGCCATATAAAACACAGGGGGTCTATCTGTGCATGCGCCAGGCCATGACCAAATTTGGTAAAGCTTACAGAACGGCCAGTCAGAGCTCTTCTTCAGCTCCTCTGAGTGCTGTTTGGCTGCAGGTGCCTTCATCACTGCACTGCCGTTATGAGACAGCACAGGCAGCGAGACATCACAAACTCTCCCTTCCGTTTCGGACACAGCCACGATATACGGCTTCGCCATCCGCCAGGAACTTGGCAGCTTAGAGCCTGATGCTAAATCACATCAGCCTGCTGGGCTTTTGTGCTGGACTTCATTACAAACATCCTGACTTCTGTCTGCACAGCACTCTCTATCTCTCTCTCTCCTAGCTTTGCAACAGAGGCTGGCATTGATGCTCCCTCGCTACGTCACTGCAGTTGAGAGTGTCTCAGAGTCACCCTTCCCTGAATGCGCCGTCATCTTGGCCCAATACTATAATGACTCCCATTATGAGTAATAGTAGGCCAGAAGAAAAGATAGACAGCAACAGAGCCACAGAGAGAGGCCAGGCGGGAAGATGGAGGCCGGGAAGGGACAGTGAGAGTTCACAGAGGACTGGTGAAGGCGAGAAGGCGCTAGTAGAGAGAGAGAAAATGGACAGGAATGAATAGATTTTGGGGGAACGAGTTTCTTCCTGGTGGATCAGCCAAGACAAGCTTGTTGTCTAAAATTGGCGTCTGTAGTTTTGCCCTGTAGCGGCATGCTAACGGTGTGCCTGTTGGGTGTCCAAGCATTCGTCCTATGGTGTCCGATTATGTTATGTTAGCCACAGTTCAAAAAGACATGGTGGTCCGTCATTATATTCGGAGGAAGCACATGCTAGCGTACCTCGTCCCTCTCAGCCTACTAGCATTGTATGACGGTGGAAGACCTTAGCAAGTTATTAGCAAGCCTTAGTGTAGATATCATGTTTGGTGGTTGTTCAAAGAGGAAACTGATGGTTCATGGTTGATCAGCCAAGACAAGCTTGCTATCTGAAACTGGCTTTCTTATTTTTGCACTGTAGTTAAGCTCTTAGCCACCATATAGCATCAAGCTAACTGCGTGCCTGTTGAGCGTCCAAGCCTTTATCCTATAAGTCAGAGCACTGTGAGTCGTAGTGATCCCACAGTCATCTGTGGCCTGAAACCTAGATAAGCATAACTGAGCTCCGTGCCGTTGCATGTCTGCAATAGCCATCACGCAGAGATGCTAGCCATCAACAGCATCTGTTAGCTATAATAACAGACCTGGCCATTAGTGTTCTCCTCCAAGTGCGCTGAGGCACCCAAAGTTGTTGTATTAGCCACAGTTCAAAAAGACATGGTGGTCCATCATGGGATTTGGAGGAAGCACATGCTAGCGTACCTTGTCCCTCTCAGCCTACTAGCATTGTATGACGGTGGAAGACCTTAGCAAGTTATTAGCAAGCCTTAATGTAGATATTATGTTTGGTGGTTGTTCAAAGGGGAAATTGATGGTTCATGGTTGATCAGCCAAGACAAGCTTGCTATCTGAAATTGGCTTTCTTATGTTTGCACTGTAGTTAAGCTTTTACCCACCATATAGCATCAAGCTAACTGCGTGCCTGTTGAGCGTCCAAGCCTTTATCCTATAAGTCAGAGGACTGTGAGTCGTAGTGATCCCACAGTCATCTGTGGCCTGAAACCTAGATAAGCATAACTGAGCTCAGTGCCGTTGCATGTCTACAATAGCCATCACGCAGAGATGCTAGCCATCAACAGCATCTGTTAGCTATAATAACAGACCTGGCCATTAGTGTTCTCCTCCAAGTGCGCTGAGGCACCCAAAGTTGTTATATTAGCCACAGTTCAAAAAGACATGGTGGTCCGTCATTATATTCGGAGGAAGCACATGCTAGCGTACCTCGTCCCTCTCAGCCTACTAGCATTGTATGACGGTGGAAGACCTTTAGCAAGTTATTAGCAAGCCTTAATGTAGATATTATGTTTGGTGGTTGTTCAAAGGGGAAATTGATGGTTCATGGTTGATCAGCCAAGACAAGCTTGCTATCTGAAATTGGCTTTCTTATGTTTGCACTGTAGTTAAGCTTTTACCCACCATATAGCATCAAGCTAACTGCGTGCCTGTTGAGCGTCCAAGCCTTTATCCTATAAGTCAGAGGACTGTGAGTCGTAGTGATCCCACAGTCATCTGTGGCCTGAAACCTAGATAAGCATAACTGAGCTCAGTGCCGTTGCATGTCTACAATAGCCATCACGCAGAGATGCTAGCCATCAACAGCATCTGTTAGCTATAATAACAGACCTGGCCATTAGTGTTCTCCTCCAAGTGCGCTGAGGCACCCAAAGTTGTTGTATTAGCCACAGTTTAAAAAGACATGGTGGTCCATCATGGGATTTGGAGGAAGCACATGCTGGCCTTCCTCCCTCTCAGCCTACTAGCATTGTATGACGGTGGAAGACCTTAGCAAGTTATTAGCAAGCCTTAATGTAGATATTATGTTTGGTGGTTGTTCAAAGAGGAAATTGATGGTTCATGGTTGGTCAGCCAAGACAAGCTTGCTATCTGAAATTGGCTTTCTTATTTTTGCACTGTAGTTAACAAGTAATGGAAGCTTTTAGCCACCATATAGCATCAAGCTAACTGCGTGCCTGTCGAGCGCCTAAGCCTTTATCCTATAAGTCAGAAGACTGTAAGTCGTAGTGATCCCACAGTCATCTGTGGCCTGAAACCTAGATAAGCATAACTGAGCTCAGTGCCGTTGCATGTCTACTATAGCCATCACGCAGAGATGCTAGCCATCAACAGCATCTATTAGCTACAATAACAGAACTGGCCATTAGTGTTCTCCTCCAAGTGCACTGAGGCACCCAAAGTTGTTATATTAGCCACAGTTCAAAAACACATGGTGGTGCGAGATTTGGTGGAAAGATATGCTAGTCATCCTCCCTCCAAGCCTGCTAATGCTGTAACGGAGGAATACCGTAGCAAGTTACTAGCAAGCCTTAATGTAGATATTATCTTTGGTGGTTGTTCAAAGTGACCACAGTGTGGCTCTTCCTTCATGACGTTATCAGTGCTTCTTCAAGAGCTTTTTTTAGCACTCTGGAGGTGCGTGGGCCCATGACAGATTGAATTACTAAAAGGCAAACCTCCACAGGTGGTGGGTACCGCACCAGGGTGTGGGGGCGCCCAAAGGCAACTTGAGTTGACCTACAAAATTCTTGTGTGGAGCCAGAGCGGAGATGAAGCAGATCTTGAATAATGGTCACATAAAACACAGTAATTATACACAACCAAATGTGGCCAATAGGAAAAGGGCTCCAAGCCCCACCCCCCTGTAAGTCTGTCTGTGCATATGCCTGGCCATGGCAAAAATGGCAGGATAGATGTGGTGGAAAACAAGTATGGACAAACGTTTGCTTCGTCCTCTGTTGTTCACCGTGGTGCTAGCATAGCTGAACTAGCAGTTAGCTCTCTTGGGGATCCGCAGTCTAATGACATAGCATGTGTAGCATTTGGGAAAAGATCTGATAGCTGGCTTCGCATAGCTCAAGGACATGCATGTTAGCTCTCACCCTCCTCCCAGGCTGGTGGGTAATGAGGGTCTTGGTCATGACTAAGTTGGAAGCTACCGGTATCTTAAGGGAAAACCAGCGTGCTCGTTTAGGTCTGCGGTTGACTGAATGCTAATTGGTACACATAAGCTTCTACTACTTGTTAGCTACATTAGCCTCACAGCTCCAGCGCAAAACTGTAGAAGCAAACTTCAGACACCAGACCTGTCTTAGCTGATCAGCTACGTTTGGTGTAGCTGTGTGGGGGAGCTGTGCACATTTTTGGCTCAGCTAAAGGCTTTAGGGCAGGGTGGTGTGGTGGGTAAGGAGGGGTGGAGAGAGAAGCAGGGAGGGGTCAGTTGTGGATTAGTCTAATGGTTGGGGGGGGTCATTAAGGGGACCATAAAAAGTCAGGGGAGTGGGAGTCGAGGTGTGTTTGTGTGTGTTTGTGTGTGTTTGTGTGTGTGTGTGTCACTGTGTGTGTGTGTGTGTTTGTGTTTGTGTGTGTGTGTGTGTGTGTGTGTGCGTGTCACTGTGTGTGTGTGTGTGTGTCACTGTGTGTGTGTGTGTGTGTGTGTGTGTGTGTGTGTGTGTGTGTGCATGGTGGGGGTAAGTCTGGATGTCCCTCTTAAGGAAGAGGGCAGCTTAGGGGGAGTCACATCAATAGAGCACTAGGCCTCACTGCACACATGCACTCACGCACACAGACAGATGGGGCCCTGCCACTCTCTTTCTACCTCTCAGATACACGCACGCGCACACACACGCACAGACACACACACATGCGCCACACACACACACACGCACACACAGATCTGGACTGGACTGGACTCGGACGTTTCTGGATGTAGGCCACATCAGTGTTCAGACACTCCTGCAGCAAAGAGTTGCACAGTTGTGCCAAATTTGGTGGATGCCTTCCCTGGCACAATTCCGAGCAGAATTCCCTGTAGACTGGGATTTTAGGCACTGCTGGTAGACCGTACGCTTCCATACATCTGCAGATTCAGCTACTTCCTTCACACTATGGTCTTTGGCCACGCCCACATGCAGTCACTCCTTATAGCCAATCATTAACATCTGCTCTGGAGCGTTTCCCACACATGGAACGAAACACTTCCTGCACTGTAGCACCTCTTCCCAATCTATGGATCCCATCACTCACCCACCGCAGGTATTTATAGCCCCATCATCCTCTTGCAGCGCCATCTGCAGGAGCCTGGAGTTACTACCACCTTAAACACACAAGCTTAAATACTATGCCTGAAGTTTCTATTGAAAGCTCGATTTTTCATGTGCGGTATGCGTGTAATAATGACAGGCTTGTTGAGATTGGAACATGATATATGTCATATTGCTTCACGTCGAGCTTTGAAGGAGCAGCCTCACCGTCGGCAGTCATTATTCATTTCAAGTAGTTTTAATATTCGTCTTTAAAGTGGGTTATGTATATATAGTTCAGTTTCTCGCACGAGTAGCTCCAGGGCGAGACTGTGAGAGGCAGAGAGATACCCCCCTACCCCCAACACACACACACACACATACCGACATACACCCGGTTTTGGACTCGGCAGCACCTCAGGCATGCCGACTGTGTGAGCGGGAGAGAAAGTGAGCGAGAGGGAAGGTAAAAATAGAAAACGGATTGAGACGAGTGCACTCGGGGCGTGTTGTTTTGAATTTGGTTGCACGGGGTATTTCAACCCGTCTGTTTACTGGGGGAAAAGGATAATTAGGTTTCCGATATTATGGCCGTGACCGTGATGAAAGCCGAGACCTGGCGTAGTTAGCGGCACTTTGCAGGCTTGGTTGCCGTTTAAGCTGTACTGCTAAGACAGATGCAGGGTTCAGTTCAGGATAGCACAGCTACTGTCTGCATTTACATACGCCTCTGTAAACAAATACCACTTTTATTACCGTATTATGAAACTGTACGACATAATTCACACCGCTAGCATATCTGTACACCAAGTAGATAAGCTAATCTGTTCTAGATTTAGATCAGCTGAACTGAAGTGCTACGAAGTGTGCAACCGTGCACCATGCATGTTATCACTTGCGCTAAATGTAACACCTCAGCTCACTAGGTTAGCAAACACAACAGGGTCTAGGGTAACACTTCCGAAGAGGCCTGTATCCGAAATGCTAAAGGCACCTAGGGTGTTATATGGCATGCATAACGGCTTATCCACAGTCGAGTCACTTTATTATGACCACTTCCTACTTTCCACAGAGGCATTCCCATGCTCATAGCATTCCCTGGGCTCACTCATCCAAGTGGAAGCCACTCTCAACCGATTCTGGAAATGAATCCGTCCTTGCAGATCACCTACACCCATACATGTCCAATGGATCTTCTAGCAAGACAGCATCACATGTCACAAAACTAGAAATGTCTAACACTGGTTAGAAGAGTGTGACTACGACTTCCAAGTACTACCCTGGTCCCCTAATTCCCCAGACCTGAACCCAACTGAGCATCTGTGGGACCCCCTCGATCGTCGTGTTCGCTCTATGAATCCTACCCATGCCCCCTCCAGCATTTGTGGGACGCCCTGCAGTCAGCATGGCTCCAGATACCTGTGACAATCTACCAGGACCTTACTGAGTCAATCCCAGCCCGTCTAGCTGCTGTTTGTGCTGCACACGGCGGATGCTCTGGCTATGACTGGTCATAATAATGTGACTCGACTATGTAATACCAGCAATAAGCTTGTGTAATTACTTATATCTAGTTATAATTACATGCATAACACTTTTATAACACTGTTATAATAAGTTATAAGTTATATAGTAAAGTTATATAATACTGTTATAATCTTACGCCAAGTATTATAAGGTGTTACGTGTGCTATATGACGCCTCATAACTGCACCTATATCGCATTATGAATGCTTTATGGGAAGTGTTACCTAGTTTAGAATTTTCGGCTGGTTCCTGTCCATCTCACCTGCAGAATAAAAAAACTGTACCACAAATTCCATGCTGGACTAAGCTGCTTTTCTACTGGTCCACTACCGGTTTGGTCACTAGCCATGTGCTGTATACACTACAGGGGTTGGACAATGAAACTGAAACACCTGTCATTTTAGTGTGGGAGGTCTCATGGCTAAACTGGACCAGCCTGGTGGCCAATCTTCATTAATTGCACATTGCACCAGTAAGAGCAGAGTGTGAAGGTTCAGTTAGCAGGTAAGAGCACAGTTCTGCTCAACATACTGCAATGCACACAGCATTATGGGTGACATACCAGAGTTCAAAAGAGGACAAACTGTTGGTGCACGTCTTGCTGGCGCATCTGTGACCAAGACAGCAAGTCTTTGTGATGTATCAAGAGCCACGGTATCCAGGGTAATGTCAGCATACCACCAAGAAGGACGAACCTCCACCTGCATCACAAAGTGACCTGGCCACTATCCTGCAAGAAGAATGGCTTAAAATCCCTCTGACCACTGTGCAGGACGCAGTATATGTCATTCCCAAGACCAAATGACGCTGTATTGGCCGCAAAAGGAGACCCTACACCATACTAATAAATGATTGTGGTCTAAAACCAGGTTTCATTGTCCAACCCCTGTATATTGGCAAAAGTATTTTATCCCCCGTCCAAATATATTCATTCGGTTGTTCAGGACTTGGAGTGGGGCTCGGCCCCTTCGTCCCAGTGAAATAATTCTTAATGCTTCAGCATACCAAGAGATTTTGGACAGTTCCCTGTGGTCCATAAAGACTTGGATGAGGGAGTTCGGTGTGGAAGAACTTGACTCGCCTGCACAGTTTCCTGACCTCAACCCGATAGAACACTTTTGGGATGGATTAGAGGGGAGACTGAGAGCCAGGCCTTCTCGTCCAACATCAGAGTCTGACCTCACCAATGCGCTTCATGAAAGAATGGTCAGAAATTCCCATAAGCACATTCCTAAACCACGTGGAAAGCCTTCCCAGAGGAACTGGAGCTGATATAGCTGCAAAGAGCGGGCGGCCATCATATTAAACCCTGTGGATTGAGAATGGGATGCCGCTCAAGTTCATATGCATGTGACGGCAGACGAGCGAATACTTGTAGTGCATGTATCAATATTTCATAAGCACACAACACTTTGCATGTATATTCATGGACCCCCTTAGGTCCAGAAACCCCCCTTAACTTGATTCAAATGACATGTGGACCATGCTTGAGCACCATGGCCTCCACCGCCAGAAACCCCCATCCCAAACCCTAGCCTGCTCTCAACGTTTAATGCCTGAGCGTGCTTACATCATCGCTCAGAGGATCATTATAGCCTTACTCTTTCCTGAAACTATGATCACCCATTGGCCTTTGAGCCAACTGACTCTCTGAGCATTTGAGTTATCCAAGGATAACTCAGTAAGGATACTTTCCATGACACTGTGCTTGGGTCTACAAGTCAGCCAGCTGACCAACAAGTCTCCTACTCGTGTTTAGGCTGATGCTCTGTTCTCAAACAAGACTGAAGATGTCTTCCAATTGGGCAGCTTCTTGTTTGAATTGCCCCGTTCCACCTTAAATGGTGCAGTAGCTACATTCTGGCACCATAGACCCAACTGATCCCTTTACTGCAGTGGCATCATGTTGCAGGTATGTGCATGGGCATGGCTACAATTCACTCTGGATGTGCACTGAGGATATGATGTGTTCCAGCTGATCAAGCATGTCTCTTCAAGAGGCCTGAGCGTGAGATGGAGAGATCGCACTAGGCAAATGAACTGGACCTTGTTGTGGAGGGGGGTCAAACATGCTTGGGCATGGTGCGGATCACCTAGTACAAGTACACCCTGAGGGTACACCAGAGCTCTGAACACGCTAGTGTGTTCTGAAGTGTTTATTGATGCTGCCTGTTTAGCTACAATAGACTCATCATCAAAAACATAGCT
The DNA here is from genome assembly GCA_024036415.1 of Prochilodus magdalenae. Classification (NCBI taxonomy): domain Eukaryota; kingdom Metazoa; phylum Chordata; class Actinopteri; order Characiformes; family Prochilodontidae; genus Prochilodus; species Prochilodus magdalenae. Next base: position 106,876 of record JAMWET010005552.1, read on the forward strand.
GCACAGGTAGCTGCATCCAGAGGGAGTCAGCTGACCCACAGGAATGAAACTTGGTGGGTGGGTTTGACATTGTGAGACATGCCAATGATTCAAGTTTCAGGCTTGGCTTCTCATGTGATGTAAGCAAGGACAGGCCTTATAGCTGTACCTGACCCAACAGCCACCACTGCGGACATCCAGTGAGCAGTGATGCCCTCCATAAGTCATCCCAGCACCATTGGCGGATGGCTGCACCACGCAGTGCTACATGAACACAGATTGTTACGACGACTGGCCTTAACACCACGTCAGCGTCACCAAAGACTGCAGTGGTGTCGTACCAGACTGTCATGGAGTAGTCTAGAATGGCAGCGGGTCATCTTCAGTGACGAGTCCGGCTTTAGTCCTGGTGGAGACGACCAACGAATCAGTGTGTGGAGGCACCATGGTCAGCACCGAGATGAACGGTGTGTTGTCACACGTCACACGTCCAGAAGGCCTGGTGTCACTCCACCTCCACCCCTACTGCACCATCTGCAGTAACTGTGTGAGGATATTCAAGCTGCATGGGATGGATTATCACAGGACACCGTTGTGAACCTCTACAGCTCCATACCGAGACGTCTGGCATGTTGGGTTAGCAACACGGCGGCCCGACACCATACCGAGAGACAGACTTCTGTATGTGTAGCTCAATGAATATTGATCATATCAGTCTAAATGTATCATCAGTTATTGATCCTGGTCACCTTTATCTTCCTTCCCAACACCACCGCATTCCCACACCTCCTTCTGGGTGCAGCTGTTCTTTTGGTGATGAGTGTAGTATTTTATCCACTGGAAGCTAAAGCGTGAGATTAAAGGATGAGGTTAAAAGAAAAGAGAAGGTTTGAGTGATGGAATATCCCCCTTCAGATGAGCTAGCCCTGAGGCTAATACTAAAGCTGGATCTAGTGGTTGTGATGCTGTGCTGTACACAGTAGTTCAAAAAAGAACCGGCTGAAAGTGAGTGTTGAAAACTCTCTATGTTGGACTTATACTGACTTGGACAATCTTTTACTTTGAGTGATCCATCTTGTCAACACCAAAACAATCATAACTCTCCTGAAATATTGCTAAATGTGTCGCTAGTGGCTGTTTTAGCTCATTTTGAGCAGAAAATGAAAAAAACTTAGCCAGTACATAACTAGCAAACACAGCATTAACCAGCTGTACAAAAATACAATTATTATATTTTACATTAAAACACACAAAATCATTTCCTATTTGTAGAAAATGCGACAGGTCTTAAAGGCCCAGACTTTGGGAAGCCAACAAAAATAGTTTTCTTCAGAACATTGGGATCTGATAGCTCACCATGTGGCTATGAGGGACAGGGATGCAGTCCCACTTCCTGGTTTAAAATGCAGGGGCGTGGCTACAATAAGACTCCACTTGTTCCACTTAGCATGCGTATATCGGTCCACTGGCTTGATCGTGTCGGCATGTCTGTATGTCTATCTGTATGTATGTATATTTGTATGTATGTATGTCTGTATGTATGTCAGTATGCCGTTATGTATGTCTGTCTGTATGTATGTATATCTGTATGTATGTATATCTGTATGTCTGTATGTATGTATGTCTATCTGTATGTATGTATGTATGTCTATCTGTATGTCTGTATGTATGTATGTCTGTCTATGAACAAATTAATGAAACTGAAGTGAATGAAGAAACAGATGTGGGAATGAATGGGTGTCAGCCAGCTACAGTCAGGTGGTCTAGCGTGCTAGCTTTTGGTTATGCTTGTTAGCCTTAGCTCAATTAGGAACTCCAGAACCGTTTTGTGTGGGGGGGGCCAAAAGAGCAATGTTTATGGAAGCATGCCCAAAGATTAGGACCACCCAGCCCTAATCTTGGAGAGGACAGCAATATGGTGAAAAGTATAGGTCACTAACTGGACATTGGAAAATTAAATACAGTGTATACTCAGCGCCTGTTTGTTCATGCTTACTTGGCCAGCAAGACCAAGATTAACCTATTTAGAAAGAAAAACAGATTAAAGGGTCTTTAAAACTCCAGTTCGGGTAAATTAGCCTTAGCCCACAGATTAGCAAACACCATAGATGGAGTTAGCGACTCCAGTCAGATTAGTAGTCATGTTTTTTTGGTCCATTCTGCTTCCTGACTCCAGACGTCCACTGAATCAAAACTCAACAAGTGACTGAAAGAGACTGAAAGAGCCCTGCCCGCTCTCCTGACCTCAGCCTCTCGCTCGCACCCATCTAGCCACACAGTGTGTGTGTGTAGGGAGTTTCTTCAGGGGCTTGAGTGGTGGCAGGCAGTGGGTTGAGGGCTGATAAGGGCCCATTGTTTGTGCTTGGTGAAGAAGAGCAGGGAAATGTCAGGATCCTCGCCCATGTGGCATGCTGCTATAGACGGCACAAATATGCTAATGGCTTGCGCCGGAATGTCACAGCGTAGACGCCATACACAGGGGCTGTTGTGACTGGATGTTGGAGGGTGAGAGCAGCTGTTTTGTTAGCAAGGCGCCTTTGATGGCTGATAAAATCTATAACTCAAACCTGTGTGCTCATGTGTAATCTGTGAATCTGGCCCGGGCCCTATTCAACCCAACCTGTTCAACCTGCTGCGTCTGCAGTGTGGTGTGCTGTCAATTACAATACATCATCAGTGAGTCTGTCTCTCAGACTCTTAGCTTAGAGCTGTGGAGGTTCCTAATGGTGTCCTGTGATAATCCATCCTGTGCAGCCTGAATATCCACACACAGTTCCTGCAGATGGTGCGGTAGGGGTGGACGTGGAGTGACACCAGGCATTCTGGATGTGTGACCGTGACAACAAACCGTTCATCGTGGTGCTGACCACGTTGCCTCCACCCACGAATTCATTGGTCGTCTCCACCAAGCCTAAAGCAGAACTCATGACTGAAGGTGACCCATTGACATTCTAAGTCTCTCCATGACAGTCTGGCACGACACCATTGCGGCCTTTGGTGCCGTTGACGTGGGATTATGGGTAGTTGTCGTAATGGTCTGTGTGCATGTAGTCCTGTGTTGTGCAGCCGTCTGTTGGGTCAGTCATGTATATACATAAGCTTGTGTGTTTAATCTACCGCCGGGGGGTGAGTGACGGGATCCATAGATTGGGAAGAGGTGGTCCAGTGCAGGGAATGTCTCGTTCCATGTGTGGGAAACGCTCCAGAGCAGATGTTAATGATTGGCTAAATGGAGTGACTGCATGTGGGCGTGGCCAAAGACCATAGTGTGAAGGAAGTAGCTGAGTCTGCAGGTGTATGGAAGCAGTGTACGGTCATACGGGTCTACCAGCAGTGGCTAAAATCCCAGTCTATAGGGAATTCTCCTTGGAATTGTGCCAGGGAAGGATTCAAATTTGCTGGTGTGCCTTTTAATGCAGTATGAATTTGCAGTATGCGTCATATTAAAACGTCTGACCATTAAAACTGTGGCACATGGTGTGTGGCACAATTGGACTTTGCAACTGGTAACTAGGGTTGGCACCCATTCCGTAAAATACGGAATCGTCCTTCATTTGGCAATTTAATAGGGGGCGTGATTTTTTCCGTTTTACCGTAAATGTCCGATATACACGTCTGTCACACACACATGAATGATCACAGCCTCTCTTAAACCCTACCCCCTACACGCGCCCCCCGACCCCGTACCTGGACTCAGTTCAAATACGGATCGCCCGTTGCTCTTTATTACCATAAATGTCAGCTAAACACATGTGTCACACATGATTGATTGATCACACTCTCCCCTAAACAACCCCCTCACTTACACATGACCACACCCCCCTATGGCAAGTAGGTGGCAACCCTACTGGTAACTGAAATTCTGTGATTGGTTGAATATCGTCGCTGTCCAAAGAAAAACAGGTATCTCCAAAATGGCAACTTTACAGGAGAGGCCAAAAACCTCATTTAATTTGAAGTCAATGGAAGTCAATGGAACCAGACGTCTTTCCAAACACTTTTGGGCTGTTTCTGTGGGTCCAATTATCATGAGATTCTCACACAGTGTAAACGGCATCAGCTGTGGTCAAATGATGCATAAAAGTAAAAATGGACAAAAATGGAGATACATGTTTTTCATTGGACAGCGACGATATGCTATATAGCTCATTTTGATAATGTTGTATAATGTGCATGGCGCTTATATACGCATCTGGGTTGTACCCTTTTGGCCTGGGCTGTTTCTGGGAATTGGTGGAAACCGGGAAATCAAACCTTTAACAAAGGGCATTACGGAATCCGAGCTAAAGCCTAATACAGCTGTAGTCCAGTTTGTGATCTATTCATGCTTACTGCTAATCTGAGATTGACAGAAATGTCTGGGTGCAGCGTACCACTTTCTATAAAAGCATATTTTTTTGGAATATCAATTAGCATGATTTCCATCCTTATCGCAGTCCTGTCTCTCTCTTTACCATAAGTTGCATCCGGTAGCGATTGAGTGGGGGGGGAAAACGAGTCATGATAATGAGTTTGTAGGGTGCATTTGTGAGAGATTACATTTAAATGAGTCATTTTCTGTCTCCCTGCCTGGAAGAGTGCTTAAGTGATTTCCCATCACAGTATGCCCACTGTAAGCCAGGAGTAATTGCAGGAAAACCACTCAGGATAAAACGGAAGGACACAGGTGAACTGGATTACACCAAAACCTGTGTATGTGCCAGAGAAGTGCCACAAACGTGATACCAAACACAAATTCAACTTAGGATCCAATTACAAAGCCCAGTCCAAGCTTTCTTTGTTCTCCGACTCTCTCCTTTCTTCCTCTGACTGTCAGACAGTTCATCTTTTTCTCCCCCTTAACTCCCAATTTGTCATCGGAGGTCTCGCTTTCTTCTCCTCCCGTGCACGTTTTTGTTCCCTGAGGCTCCATGTTAACACTCTCGCCCAGGAATCAAAGCCTTCGCCTTCACTTATGTCCCCCTTTTCATCATTCTGCCTTTCACCACTCTATCGGGGACTCATTTGACTGTGCCTCAGACTATGGCATTCCCAATTTGTGGAAGAAATTGAAGCCGGATACGGAATGGGTGCCTCCCAAATCGGATCCCGCATTTTAGGACATTTACATTTGAGGCATTAAGCAGACGCTCCTATCCAAAGCGACTTACAACCGTGCTTAGTGTTCTGTTGGATAATATTCCAGCTAGTACAGGAAGCTTAGACTCACCATGAGCTCAGACACTGGCCGAACAAGGGCCAGCGCTGATACCTAGAGATATCAATACACAGACATATATAAAGCAAAAGTGCACTACCTGGCAACCCAACCCAGCACTGATACCTAGAGAGATCAATACACCGACATGTATAAAGCAAAAGTGCACTACCTGGCAACCCAACCCAGTGCTGATACCTAGAGGGATCAATACACCGACATATATAAAACAAAAGTGCACTACCTGGCAACCCAACCCAGCGCTGATACCTAGAGAGATCAATACATAGACATGTATAAAGCAAAAGTGCACTACCTGGCAACCCAACCCAGCACTGATACCTAGAGAGATCAATACACAGACATATATAAAACAAAAGTGCACTACCTGGCAACCTAACCGAGAGCTGATACCTAGAGAGATCAATACACAGACATATGTAAAACAAAAGTGCACTACCTGGCAACCCAACTCAGCGCTGATACCTAGAGAGATCAATACACCGACATGTATAAAGCAAAAGTGCACTACCTGGCAACCCAACTCAGCGCTGATATCTAGAGAGATCAATAGACAGACATATGTGAAGCAAAAATGCACTACCTGGCAACCCAACCCAGCGCTGATACCTAGGGAGATCAATACACAGACATATATAAAGCAAAAGTGCACTACCTGGCAACCCAACTCAGCGCTGATACCTAGAGAGATCATTACACAGACATGTGTAAAGCAAAAGTGCACTACCTGGCAACCCAACCCAGCGCTGACACCTAGAGAGATCAATACACAGACATGTATAAAGCAAAAGTGCACTACCTGGCAACCCAACCCAGCACTGATACCTAGAGAGATCAATACACAGACATATATAAAGCAAAAGTGCACTACCTGGCAATCCAGCGCTGATACCTAGAGAGATCATTACACAGACATGTATAAAGCAAAAGTGCACTACCTGGCAACCCAACCCAGCACTGATACCTAGAGAGATCAATACACAGACATATATAAAGCAAAAGTGCACTACCTGGCAACCCAACCCAGCACTGATACCTAGAGAGATCAATACACAGACATATATAAAGCAAAAGTGCACTACCTGCCAACCCAACCCAGCACTGATACCTAGAGAGATCAATACACAGACATGTATAAAGCAAAAGTGCACTACCTGGCAACCCAACTCAGCACTGATACCTAGAGAGATCAATACACAGACTTGTATAAAACAAAAGTGCACTACCTGGCAACCCAACCCAGCACTGATACCTAGAGAGATCAATACACAGACATATGTGAAGCAAAAATGCACTACCTGGCAACCCAACCCAGCACTGATACCTAGAGAGATCAATACACAGACATATGTGAAGCAAAAATGGACTACCTGGCAACCCAACCCAGCACTGATACCTAGAGAGATCAATACACAGACATATATAAACCAAAGGTGCACTACTTGGCAACCCAACCCAGCGCTGATACCTAGAGAGATCAATACACAGACATGTATAAAGCAAAAGTGCACTACCTGGCAACCCAACCCAGCGCTGATACCTAGAGAGATCAATACACATACATATATAAACCAAAAGTGCACTACATGGCAACCCAACCCAGCACTGATACGTAGAGATATCAATACACCGACATATGTAAAGCAAAAGTGCACTACCTGGCAACCCAACCCAGCGCTGATACCTAGAGAGATCAATACACAGACATATATAAAGCAAAAGTGCACTACCTGGCAACCCAACCCAGCACTGATACCTAGAGAGATCAATACACAGACATATGTAAAGCAAAAGTGCACTACCTGGCAACCCAACCCAGCACTGATACGTAGAGATATCAATACACAGACATATGTAAAGCAAAAGTGCACTACCTGGCAACCCAACCCAGCGCTGATACCTAGAGAGATCAATACACCGACATGTGTAAAGCAAAACCACGGTCACTGATGAAAAGGCTTAGGAAGCCGTGAAGCTGAGAAACACAGGGGGAGCGATGTCTCAGAGAAAGCCTGGAGGAGGTTTGATGAAGAGAGTCCGAACAAATTAAACCCAGTTCTGCTCGTCATTCAGTCAGACACCCAACACTGCTCCAAACGAGGGAGCTGACTTTCGTTTTAGACGTAACGGCTGTTTGCGGTGAAGGGGAAACGGACCGAAGACGTTTGTTTTATTATAATTCCATTATTATAGATACTAACTTACAGATATGTTTATTTATTCATCTACAGCTGAGATTATCTTTATTTAAGGATAAGTACAGTCTCTTAATACGCCCGCCGATAAACGAGAGATAATGATTTCAGCGCTGGGTAATATAATAAACGGTTTCAGGTCTACCATTCTTCTCTTCATCTATAATAATTTAAATATGGACTAATCTGGTTTTATTTAGCAGCTCATTATTCATGAGAGATGAAAGGCGAAGGGTCCTCCTACTGAAGAAGCTGTTAGAAGTGAGATTAAAAGACTGTAAGCTATAAGCGCTAATGTTTAGCATGTATACGCGCTGCTGCCCGGCGCTGTATCCTGTAACTAAACCAGGCTCCAGTTCAGATCGATCATCATAAGCCCCGCCTCTTTTAGTTCAGATACATGTTCCTGTGACTCTGCTGTCTTTCTAAATGAGGAGGATCAGATCTGAACCGTGTGCAGACTGATTTACTGAGTACTAGATAATGTGAACGAATAGTCGAATCGTGGACCAGGACGGGCGAATCCGATTCGACCGACAAAATCGAGACGGGTACAGCCCTAAGCAGAGCGTAAACCTACCGTGAGGTATCTGCAGATTTTAAGCTTGTACTTAAAGCTACCATAAACCAAAGTTACTTGGTGAAATCGGTTCAGGTGTAGTAGCTTGCACATAGTGGCACTTTACATTCAAACCCAGCAACTGGCGGCTGAACTTAATACTCCAGAGGGGTGTCCACATACTTTAGGCCACATAGTTTTTAGCCTTTATTACCATAGGGTGACAAATGCAAGGAAATGAATATGTTGTGAACATTAATTTGACATATCAGTCTAAAACAAACACCTGTCCAATGCCGGTCACGAGGGACGAGACGAGGAGACAGGATGCAAAGTTTTTAATGGACTCAAATAAAAAAAAAACAAGACACTAGTGCACTACGAAATGAACAAAGGGAACAACAGGGAGTATAAATGAACAAGGACTAACAAGGAACACCTGGGAAGGGGCGGAGCTACAAACTAAAGACAGGTGAGGGGCCTGACAAGAGGGTGGAGCCAGGAGGAGCTTTAACCAAAGCAAACAGAAGCACATGGAACCGGACTACAAAAAGCACAGGGAGGAGCTCATTTCACATTCAGGCCTCTTTCGGGTTCTAGCTAGCCGTCATGTGCACCAGGAAGTGGTGGTGCTGGTTGGTGCAGGAGTCTATTTGTAAAATGTTGATACATGATTATTTATACACGACTAATCTTTCTGTTCCTGTGGTGGGAATTCTCACCCACTGCTCCGTGTAGAATGCTGCTGGTTCTAGATAATCTAGGGATGGAATGTAAGGGCCATTCTCAAAATACCAGCTTGTGTTTCTTGAGGTAGTTCATGGTAGATAAGGCATGTTACGCATCGCTGCTGTGTTGTAGAAGCCAGCTTCAGGTTCTCGACCGTCATAGTGCTTCTGGTATTGGCTATTTGTCTATTGTTTTTGTGTAACTGTTTTTATTTTTCATATATTGTCTGAAAACATCTCCTGCAGATGTGCTATCAGACTGTGGTGGCCAGCTGTCTCTTCTATGCTGTGGTGTGCTGGGGAGGAAGCATTAAGAAGAGATGAGATGCGTCTGGACAAGCTGGTCAGGCGAGCAGGGTCAGTTGTTGGTGTGGAGCTGGACTCTGTGGTGAAGGAGGCTGTCTGTCTGTCTGTCTGTCTTATCTATCTATCTATCTATCTATCTATCTATCTGTCTATCTGTCTGTCTGTCTGTCTGTCTGTCTGTCTGTCTGCCTGTCTTATCTATCTGCCTGTCTGTCTGTCTGTCTGTCTGTCTGTCTGTCTGTCTGTCTGTCTGCCTGTCTTATCTATCTGCCTGTCTGTCTGTCTGCCTGCCTGTCTGTCTGTCTGTCTGCCTGTCTTATCTATCTGTCTGTCTGTCTGCCTGTCTGCCTGTCTGCCTGTCTGTCTGTCTGCCTGTCTGTCTGTCTGTCTGTCTGCCTGTCTTATCTATCTGCCTGTCTTTCTGTCTGTCTATCTATCTATCTATCTATCTATCTATCTATCTATCTATCTATCTATCTATCTGTCTGTCTGTCTGTCTGTCTGTCTGTCTGTCTGTCTGTCTGTCTGTCTGCCTGTCTTATCTATCTATCTGCCTGTCTGTCTGCCTGTCTTATCTATCTATCTGCCTGTCTGTCTGTCTGTCTGTCTGTCTATCTATCTATCTATCTATCTATCTATCTATCTATCTATCTATCTATCTAAATAAAAACATATAAATAATCGTTATACTGCAGGTAAACATTCAGACCATTCCAACCCCTCCCCCCACCCCCACCTCTGTGTGGTGGTGCAAATACAGAATGAGAGTAAAGATTACAGGGTCACAGTGTGCAAGTACATACAATAAAAAAATAAAAAAATAAAAAAATAAAAGAAATCAAGCGCAAAGCAAAAATACATCTAAGATGAAGACATCAGGGATTCCACAGAGCAAACTGCCATTTCCCATGACTCAACAGTTTCCGTCCTTGATCCGTGCGTGCGAGCAACGGAGAGTTCAAGTGAGGTAATGTCCAAAAAGCCGAATAGCCATTGCCTTCTGGTGATTGAATGCGGAGGATTCCATCGATTAACCAGTAGCTTCTTTGCAGCAGTTAGGGCGCAGAGTAATAACCGTTTCTGTGGCAGACTGATAGTAAACGAAGAAAAATCATTCAGGAGACAAACAGAGGGGGAACATGGAATACTCTGTTGTAAGATCATCAGGAAGCTGACGCCAGAAATCAAGAGCAGTTGCATAAATGTACCACGTTGCTCTGAGTAACAACGACTGCGGGTGGGAGTTTGAGTCAAATGCATGTAAAATGGTTTTAGCTGTACTAAATAATACCTATGCAGAAATTTCCAATGTAGATATTTCCAATATCTCCCCCCCATGCCCCGCTCAAGGGTCTGTTTTTCCAAATTCAGGTCCCTGGACCAGACTGAGCATAGCCCAAGCGGTGTATGTAATGTTTCGAGCAAAGAACTATAGATACCAGCTGCTGAACAGATGTGCTCAGTGGGAATCATAATCTTAAGAAATGGCTGTTCCTGTAGCTTAGAGCTCCATGGCACCCCATGTCTGTTTGTCTATTTTTGTTATAGATACATAAATTAATATTATGATCCAGCCAATAATCCAATAATAAGACCCAATAACAGGAACCCTTCCACTGAACTGGACCTTAATACTGATAACAGATAGTCTGTCTGTCTGTCTGTCTGTCTGTCTGTCTGTCTGTCTGTCTATCTATCTATCTATCTATCTATCTATCTATCTATCTATCTATCTATCTATCTATCTATCTATCTATCTATCTATCTATCTATCTATCTATCTGTCTGCCTTGTCTATCTATCTATCTATCTATCTATCTATCTATCTATCTATCTATCTATCTATCTATCTATCTGTCTGCCTTATCTATCTATCTATCTATCTATCTATCTATCTATCTATCTATCTATCTATCTATCTATCTATCTATCTATCTATCTATCTATCTATCTGTATGTCTGTCTATCTATCTGTATGTCTGTCTATCTATCTATCTATCTATCTATCTATCTATCTATCTATCTATCTATCTATCTATCTATCTATCTATCTATCTATCTATCTATCTATCTATCTATCTATCTAAATAAAAACATATAAATAATCGTTATACTGCAGGTAAACATTCAGACCATTCTAACCCCTCCCCCCACCCCCACCTCTGTGTGGTGGTGCAAATACAGAATGAGAGTAAAGATTACAGGGTCACAGTGTGCAAATACATACAATAAAAAAATAAAAAAAATAAATAAATAAAAGAAATCAAGCGCAAAGCAAAAATACATCTAAGATGAAGACATCAGGGATTCCACAGAGCAAACTGCCATTTCCCATGACTCAACAGTTTCCGCCCTTGATCCGTGCATGTGAGCAACGGAGAGTTCAAGTGAGGTAATGTCCAAAAAGCCGAATAGCCATTGCCTTCTGGTGATTGAATGCGGAGGATTCCATCGATTAACCAGTAGCTTCTTTGCAGCAGTTAGGGCGCAGAGTAATAATCGTTTCTGTGGCAGACTGATAGTAAACGAAGAAAAATCATTCAGGAGACAAACAGAGGGGGAACATGGAATACTCTGTTGTAAGATCATCAGGAAGCTGACGCCAGAAATCAAGAGCAGTTGCATAAATGTACCACGTTGCTCTGAGTAACAACGACTGCGGGTGGGAGTTTGAGTCAAACGCATGTAATATGGTTTTAACGGTGTTAAATAATACCCATGCAGAAATTTCCAATGTATCATTTGGTGATCTGGGTTCTTAGAAGAAAGAGGAACCGGGAGGAACCGGGTCCAAGCCCCCCTTGAGCAAGCCAGAGGCAACAGTGGCGAGGAAAAACTCCCGTGAGTAAGGAAGAAACCTCGAGAGGAACCAGGCTCAAGGATGGAACCCAACCTCCTCAGGTCGATACCGGATGAGATGAACTATGTTATGAAAATATGCTCACATATGACTGCAAAACAATAACATTATTAATAATATATATAATAATACAGCAGGCTATAAAGCTTGTAGTGCGGTTGAGGAACTACCCTTCATCGTGACACAACCTGATTACACAGTGGTTTTAACTCACTTCACCGAGGGCAGTATTGGTGGTCCCACCACTGCATGAAGCCTCTGATGTGGCAAGTTAGCAAGCTGTAGCTTCTGAGAAGGTCAGCAAGGAGGGTTAGATTACCTACCCTTGGCTCGGTCTGCTGGGAAGAGCATGCTCTGCAACCTGCACTGCGGGCCGGTGTGTTCGTAGAGGTTCGCTATCAGCCCTAGACCAAACAAATCGACATCAGAGCGCTGGTGAGACATCACTCCAGCCAAACTGTTGAATAATCGATGTGGCTGATCGCCATTCTGGTGGTACACTTCTTTATCTGCAAGCACTGTAGTGAAGCGTTATACTTCTACGTGACCATTCACAGGACCGCTATGGCTGATGTCTGTGTGCGCATGTGTGTGCTTGTTGATGTAAGAATGCAGGGCATAGTCGAGCTGATATTGGGTTTGTGTTGATTTGGTTTGTATCGGTCGTGATGTGTGAGTGATCTGATTCGTTTTGATCTTTCTCTGCTGGTCTGGGAGCTTTTACAGCTTCGGCTGGGAAGAGGCTGAGAAACTTTGGAGTGGGCTGCAGGCTGGGACGTGTCGCCGAGGTAGAGGCCTTTGGCTGTACCATGAACCAGGACACTGTTTACTGTGGTAGCAGAGTTGGACTGGGTCGTAAGCAGGGATGATTTTTTACCGGGTAGTGGTGTTTGGTTTGGCTGAGAGATTGGAGACCCTTCACTGCAGTTTGACTGGACTACGATACTTGAACTTCGATCATTTAACCAAAGATAATTATAATCTCAGAACCAGAGTTTGTGGTAACACCGGTTGACTGGTCCATAAGTTGAGTTTCCCCCTTGGAGGTGGAGTCTGACTGGGCTGTAAGCCTGGACACTTTCCCCCTTGGTAGTGGAGTTTGACTGGGCCACAAATCGAGATACTTTTCACCACACTGGTGGACTTTGATGGCCTTCCTAGAACAGTTTCGACTGGGCTGTGAGCTTGGAGACCTTTACTTCAGAAACTGGTTTGACTGGGCTACAACCCTTAAGCTAGGACACATAACCTAAGATCATTTCCCAGAGCTATCAGAGTATTTACCATGGTAATGGTGTGACTGGGCCATAAGATTGGAGACCCTTTATTGACACTTGAACTTAGATCATTTAACCACAGATAATTCCACAGTGGTGTCAGAGTTTGACTGGGCCAGGAGTCGGGTTGGGGTTTTGGCCTTGGTAGTGGTGTCTGACTGGGCCATTAGCTTGAATACTTTCCCACTTGGAGGTGGAGTCTCTCTGGGCCACAAGTGAATATATGTTTACCATAGTATTGGAGTATTAACTGAGCAACGTGCTATGTCAAGTGGAATTTGACTGGGCCACAGGGGATACTTTCACCATAGTAGTGAAATCTGACTGGGCCACAAATTGGGATACTTCCCTTCACAGGAGTGGAATTTGACTGGGCTGGGAGTCAGGAGTTGGGACAGTTTCCCACTTGGAGGTGGAGTCTGACTGGGCCAATAAGCTTGGATACTTTTCTGACCTAGGTATTTTTGACTGGGTTGGGAGCTAGGAAACAGAGTTTGTGGCAACAGAGTTTGACTGGGCCACTTTCCCCCTTGAAGGTGGAGTCTGACTGGGTCATAAGCCTGGACACTTTCCCCCTTGGTAGTGGAGTTTCAGTGGGCCACAAGTCGAGATACTTATCACTATACTGGTGGACTTTGATGGCCTTCCTAGAACAGTTTGGACTGGGCTGTGAGCTTGGAGACCTTTACCTCAGAAACTGGGTTTGACTGGGCTACAACCCTTGAGCTAAGATACATAACCCAAGATTATTTACCAGAGGTATCAGAGGTTTTACCATGGTAATGGTGTGACTGGGCCATGAGCTTGGAGACCCTTCACTGCAGTTTGACTGGACTACGATACTTGAACTCAGATCATTTAACCACAGATAATTTCACAGTGGTGTCAGAGTTTGACTGGACCAGGAGCTGGGTTGGGGTTTTGGCCTTGGTAGTGGTGTCTGACTGGGCCATTAGCTTGAATACTTTCCCACTTGGAGGTGGAGCCTGGACACTTTCTCCCTTGGTAGTGGAGTTTGACTGGGCCATAAGCCTGGACACTTTCCCCCTTGGTAGTGGAGTTTGACTGGGCCACAAATCGGGATACTTTTCACCATACTGGTGGACTTTGATGCCCATCCTAGAACTGTTTTGACTGGGCTGTGAGCTTGGAGACCTTTACTTCAGAAACTGGTTTGACTGGGCTACAGCCCTTGAGCTAAGATACATAACCTAAGATCATTTCCCAGAGGTATCAGAGGTTTTACCATGGTAATGGTGTGACTGGGCCATGAGCTTAGATACTTTCACCCCTGGAGGTGAAGTGTAACTGGGCCACACTCTGGGCCCTATTCACCATAGTAGAGGAGTCCTATTCACCACAGTCTGAATCCTATTCACCATAGTGGCAGAGTTTGACTGGGCCATTAGCTTGTTTGGTTTTCCCCCTATGGTAGTGGAATTTGACTGGGCCACATCCTAGGACAGTTTTGACTGGGCTGGGAGCCGGGAGACTCTTTACTGTGGAAGTAGAATTTGACTGGGCCACAACTTGGGAGCCTCTTTACTGTCTTGGTATGAGTCCAGTGTTCTGCTACAGACTGTCTGCAAACACCCCTCATCACTTCAGCTTTAATATCTGGAGAAACTGCATGTTCTATATTTGCCATGGTGGTGGAGGGTTAAAGAGTGGAGTCCGATATTTCGTTATTTGATGAGCAGGGATTTTGCTGTGCTGTCATAGTCCGGAAATAGCACCGGGTGGCTAAAGTAATCACCCAGCTGAATATCATGCTCTATGTATAAGCATACTCTCTGCTGTATTGCTCCCTCACTCAAAACAGCCCATGAAGTGTAAGCCAGATGAAAGAGTAGAAGGCCCTTCCACTCCTCTAATCTTTCTCCTTCTCACTGCGTCTTCTTCTCCCTCCTGCATTAACCCCCGTGCCTGCCCTCTTATCTGTGCCGATAGTGAAGTCTCTTGCTGTCTGTGGAAGAAAAAAGAAAAGGAAAAAAGAGCAGCTGTTTTGGTCCAGTTATCCCAGGAATTCTTGCTTGTCTCTCTCCCCGAGAGCCTATTATTATCGGGGAGGAGAGCAACAGATCCACACTGCTGCTGGCAAAGTCCAGATTGTGCTGTCACATCCTGACTGACGCACTTCGAGGGACTCCGCAGCAGGTCTTCCGTCTTCCAAGGAATCCCTGAAAAATACTTCCCATGTGGAATGCATGAAAAGGGCTTTGATCCTAGAGGCGAGCGATGCAACCTCAAACTCACAATATTTTTAGGAAATAACAATATGCAAATAATAATAATAATAACAATAATAATAATAATAACAAAACAACAACAACAATAATAATAATAATAATAATAATAATAATAATAATAATAATAATAACAAAACAACAATAATAATAATAATATTAATAATAATAATAATAACAAAACAATAATAGTAATAATAAAAATAATAATAATAATGTTTTTTGTACAATAACACTAATAATAATAATAATAATAATAATAATTTAATATATTAAAAAATTGGTATTGTGGTTGTTATTATTATTATTTTTTTTACCATAATCATAACCATGGTTTTATGTATAATAATAACAATAATAATAATAATAATAATAATAATAACAATAATAATAATAAAAATGTTTTGTACAATAACACCAATAATAATAATAATAATAATAATAATAATAATTTAATATATTAAAAATTGTTATTGTGGTTGTTATTATTATTATTATTTACCATAATCATAATCATGGTTTTATGTATAATAACAACAATAATAATAATAATAATAATAATAATGTTTTGTACAATAACACCAATAATAATAATAATAATAATAATAATAATAATAATAATAATAATATTTTAATATATTAAAAATATTATTGTTGTGGTTGTTATTATTATTTACCATAATCATAATCATGGTTTTATGTATAATAATAATAATAATAATAATAATAACCCTGAAGGATAAAGCAGCTTAGAAGAGAGAATGAACGAATAAATAAATGAATGAATGAATGAATAAATAAATGAATGAATGAATAAATGAATGAATGAATAAATGAATGAATACTACTACTATTACTACTAATAGCGACGTCTTGCTGTGATTGGTTGATTTACTCTGGAAATGCACAGGTTAATGTGCGCTAGGCTGCTTCAGCTGTGCTGCTGAGTGAGCTGCTTTATGAAGCAGGATATGTGATATTGGTGAGATGAGTTATCTTCCATATGCTGTAGGTTGTCTTATCATTAGACTCATGGATACACTGTAGCGGCTGTAGCTTCTGCGGCTCGCCTGTATGAAAGTCGCACGCTATTAAACAGAGATGCATTTAAATGACTTCCTCAAACGTTACACCAAGCAAACGGTGTTGCCTTGCGGTTTATCTGTGACAGTGACGGCACTGCTGGAATACTTTATTCACGTGGACAGACCACATGACTCATCACTCGTATATCACTTTAATACAGTACTGTCTCGGGTCAACCCACAACAGTCCAAACAGAGGTGGACATCTGTGGACCAAACTCTTTATCCCTGAGAAGGAACCTTCGTGTGCCAGACGTCTCGGTATGGAGCTGTAGAGGTTCCTAATGGTGTCCTGTGATAATCCATCCCATGCAGCTTGAACATCCTCACACAGTTCCTGCAGATGGTGCGGGTGGAGGTGGAGTAACACCAGGCCTTTTGGGCGTGTGACGTATGACAACACACCGTTCATCTTGGTGCTGACCACAGTGCCTCCACACACGGATTGGTTGGTCGTCTCCACCAAGACTAAAGTGGGACTCATCACTGAAGATGACCCATTCTGAGTCACTCCATGACAGCCTGGCACCACATCATTGCAGTCTATGGCGACGTTGGCGTGGTGTTAAGGGCAGTCGTTGTAACGGTCTGTGTACATGTAGTCCTGCATTGTGCAGACGTCTACCAATGGTGCTGGCACTAACAGGATGGCTCATGGAGGACATCACCGCTCGCTGAAGGTCGGGGCTGTAGGGTCAGTCAGTGAAAAGGTCTGTGTGGGTTGCTTGCTCATGTCACGGCCGTTTTGGTGGCTGTCTTTAGAAGGGCTAAATTTAAATGATCTCTGTTCCGATTGGCTGCTCTGCGCTGCATCTTATTCTTACAGTCTCAGTGTGACCGGGCCGGGCTGTGGACGTTTTTAAACCCATATGTTTTTAAACCCTATATTTTTAAACACTGATGTTTTAAACCCATATGGTGGTTGGTGTAGCTCAGCAGCTAACACCACTGCCCGCCAGAGAGCTACCATCACATGTGGGAGACTGGGGTTCGAATCCCGGTCTGGGTAACTACGCTGTGCTACACCAATAAGAGTCCTTGGGCAAGACTCCAAACACTACAGTGGCCCACCTGTAATATGATTAACCTTGTAAGTTGCTCTGGATAAGAGCGTCAGCTAAATACCGCAAATGTTTCTATCAACCCGTTGGCTTCAAAAAGCAGTCAGTTTGCCATCAGCTGGGTGCTTTACATTTAAACCCACGGTGTGGCATCGAAACATACCGTCATCTGCAGGAAGAGGTAAACCAAAAGGCTGTCTCGTAATCAGATTGTGATTGTGTGCCCGTGAGAAAGGCAGAGTTCCCACCGTGTAGGTTATTTTGGGGTTAGGGCTGTATTCATACTGTGATCATAACTACCATAAGGGGCCCAAACATAATATGCTATTGGTCGTGTTATGCCGTGTTTGGTAGCTCAGCATTTAATCCCTCTCCGCCTCATCACTTTGACAGACTTCACGATCTAATATCATTGTTGTTTATCGTCCATTAGTGTTCTTTCAATACAGTACCCAGCATGCATTTGGCAAATGCAGAAAGTGAGTAGATATTAATAAGCAGAGGAATATTTTGCTTCCAGCGATGTTCGTTACCTGACCTCCGGTTGCAGTCCACCCATCGGCCTACATCTATGGCATTTAGCTGACGCTCTTATCCAGAGCGACTTACAGGGTTAATCATATTACAGGTGGGCCAGTGCGGTGTTAGGAGTCTTGCCCAAGGTCTCTTATTGGTGTAGCACAGCATAGTCACCCAGACCGGGAATCGAACCCCAGTCTTCCACATGGGAGGGTAGCTACCTGGTGAGTAGTGGTGTTATCCGTGGTGCCACACCAACCACATATATACTCATATTGGCCACTCTTCTGTATGGATCAGATAGAGCTCATCTTACAGAGACCCAACATGAAGGTGTAGAGGTTCCTAATGGTGTCCTGTGGTAATCCATCCCATGCAGCTTCTATATTCCCCTCACTACCACACTACAATCACTGCACCCACATTTATACTCGAGTTGGGTGTCTGTGTTTTGCTCCCCAGTGTTACCCGCCGTCAGGGGAGGTGCAGGATGGGATCCAGTTAGGGTGGCCACATGTTTGGTTTGTCAACTACCAGTCTGTCCGGCACAATACCAGGATGGTAGCCTATTAGTCCTCTTTTCGGGATGAACTATTCATGAGACTGTGTCATAAGACATGCCTTCATGTGACATCGTGACCCCCAACCCTCCCATCCTTATGATATCGTCGCTGTCCAATGAAAAACATGTATCTCCAGTTTGGTTGATTTTTAGTTTTTGCCATCATTTGACCACATGAGCTGCTGTTTACATTGGGTGGATGTTTCATGATGAATGGATCACCAGAAATATCCAAAACATGCTTGGAAAGATGTCTGGTTCCATTGACTTCCATTCACATTCAATCAGGTTTTTGGTCTTTCCTGTAAAGTTGCCATTTTGGAGATACTTGTTTTTCTTTGGGCAGCGACGATATGCTCCTTCTTGGTGATCTGAATGTGGCCACCCCAGATGCAGTGCACCCTGAGGATAGCTCCCCCTGTATACTAGAAACTCTGACTGGACTAGAACACCATCTGGGGATGTCCAGCACACTACAGACTTTCAGTTTGGTTGCCTACTACATACTACATACTACATACTGCGTTTAGGTAGATTTAGTGAGAGTAGTGTGTAGTATGCCAGTTCACATACAGCCTGTGTCTCCAGTCATACAGAAGTACACCGGTATGGTTGGAAAGAGTTCACGTGTTCACTGTGTAGTTTACCTTAGCTTGGGGGCGGGTGGGGGAGGGTGTGGGGGTCACCTTTTCTGCAGATATATCAACCAAAGCCAGTGCCGCCCTCATCAGATTTCCCAGAGAGAGAGAGAGAGAGAGAGAGAGAGAGAGAGAGGGGGAGAGAGACAGGAGGAGCAGAGAGAGAGGGAGAGACGGGGGAAGAGAGAGAGACTCCACACCCCGACCCCAATGAGCCCAATGACCGGCTACCAAAGCTCTTACTGTATATCGTCGCTGTCCAAAGAAAAACATCTCCAAAATGGCAGCTTTACAGGAGAGGCCCAAAACCTCATTCATTTTAATGGAAGTCAATGGAACCAGACGTCTTTCCAAGCCAATTTGGGCCATTTCTGTTGGTCCATTCGTCATGAGATTTTCACCCAGTGTAAACAGCAGCTGGTGTGTTCAAATGATGTGTAAAAGTAAAAATGGAAAAAATGGAGATACATGTTTTTCATTGGACAGCGACGATATGCATTTCATACATATACAGTTTATTATTATTTAATTATTAATACTTAAAAAATGATCTTATTTTCTGTCTTTCTTTCTTTGTTTCTTCTTCTTCTTATTATTATTCATTGTTATTTTCTTATTTCATACGTCACATATTAATATTAATTATTAGCTGTGTATTTAATATTAGTTCTACACTGTATGTTCAGTGCTGAATTTTATGCTTTGTATTATACATTGTATTTACCACAGTCACGCCAATAAAGCTTCATTGACTTCAATTGGGAGAGGGTGAGAGAGAGAGAGAGAGAGAGAGAGAGAGAGAGAGAGAGAGAGAGAGAGAGAAGGGGAAAGAAGGAGAGAGAGAGAGAGAGAGAGAGAGAGAGAGAGACGGGAGAGAGGGAGTGAGAGAGAGAGAGAGAGAGAGAGAGAGAGAGAGAGAGAGAGAGACAGAGAGACGGGAGAGGAGAGAGAGGCTCCACACCCCGACCCCCACTGACCGGCTACCAAAGGTCTCACTGTATACACATTTCATATACATACAGTCTGTTATCATTTTATTATACATTATTAATACAGGCATCTTATTTTATTTATTTACTCAGTTTTTTCTTCATTGTTGTTCTTATTTCATACTTCACATTAATATTAATTATTAGCTGTGTATTTAATATATTTAATATTCGTTCTACACTGTATGTTCAGTGCTGAATGTTATGCTTTGGCTACATTGTATTTACCACAGTCACGCCAATAAAGCTTCATTAACTTCAACTGGAGGAGAGTGAGAGACAAGGGAGCGAGAGAGCGAGGGAGAGCGAGAGAGAGAGAGAGAGAGAGAGAGAGAGAGAGAGAGAGGAGGGAGGGAGGGAGGGAGGGAGACTGGAGGGGGAGTCAAAACGCCACTGCTGTGTG
>JAMWET010005552.1:132500-147500 GCA_024036415.1 Prochilodus magdalenae
ACCCGTGCATGCGATTTGATTTCATCTGTTCAGTGCAGCCCAGTCTTGATTCAGGCACGGAGCCCGCAGAGCTGGCCGTCCCGCACGAGGGAGGTGCGTTTGTGATCAGGACCGTAGAACGCACGGCGCGGCGGAAAGAATCGAGGAGACAGTTTGTGTGCGGAGTTGAAGGCTGCGTTCTGAAGCACCATGCTTCCGCTCTTTGTCTTTTTGGGGGCTTATTTCCCCCTCTCATTTCCTTTCTTTAATTTCTTCTCGTAGTTCGCCCCCTCTCTCCACCTCCCCACCACCACCACCAAGGTGGCTCCATCCCACACACACACACACACAGGCTACCCCCCACAGCCATCAGTAATTATTATGGCATTAGGCGCCTTCCAGTGAAAAACCTGCTCCTGGGCCGCCAGATAAAAGCCAAACCCGTTTTAGGAGCCTTCACTGACTCTACGCCGCACACACTCGGACGTGCATTCTCACCTTACAGCAGCTCTGGAGGGTTAAACTGCAGCTCGGTGTAGTTCAGGTTCTCATTTCAGTTACACTCTTTAGGAAACTGGACACAGGCTTGTCCTTGGAGACCCCTGGTTTAGTGGGCTACCTGCCTGAACACCCCAGAATCAACACAGCAGTTAATTAGCAGGTTAGGAGCAAAGAGTGACTCACACTGCACACCACGGACATTCGTAGCACATTCGTAGATATACAGTGCTGGTTTGGGTCGGACTGCAGTGGTGTTGGGAAGGAAGATGAAGGTTACCAGGAACGATACATGATGATACGTTTAGACAGAACAAATTTACGTACATTTAGGGAAATACAGAACAAAGTTACGGACATTTACGGAAATATAGAACAAATTTACGTACATTTACGGAAATACAGAACAAAGTTACGTACATTTACGGAATTAAAGAACAAATTTACGTACATTTGAGGAAATACAGAACAAATTTACGTACATTTACGGAAATACAGAACAAATTTACGTACATTTATGGAAATACAGAACAAATTTACGTACATTTGAGGAAATACAGAACAAATTTAAGTACATTTACGGAAATACAGAACAAAGTTATGTACATTTACGGAAATACAGAACAAAGTTACGTACATTTGAGGAAATACAGAACAAATTTACGTACATTTACGGAAATACAGAACAAATTTACGTACATTTATGGAAATACAGAACAAATTTACGTTCATTTGAGGAAATACAGAACAAAGTTACGTACATTTACGGAAATACAGAACAAAGTTATGTACATTTACGGGAATACAGAACATAGTTACGTACATTTACGAAAATACAGAACAAAGTTACGTACATTTACGGAAATACAGAACAAATTTAAGTACATGTATGGAAATACAGAACAAATTTACGTACATTTGAGGAAATACAGAACAAATTTAAGTACATTTACAGAAATACAGAACAAAGTTACGTACATTTACGGAAATACAGAACAAATTTACGTACATTTACGGGAATACAGAACAAAGTTACGTACATTTACGAAAATACAGAACAAATTTATGTACATTTATGGAATACAGAACAAATTTATGAGCATTTACGGAAATACAGAACAAATTTACATACATTTACGGAAATACAGAACAAATTTCTGTACATTTACGGAAATACGGAACAATTTACGTACATTTACGCAAATACAGAACAAATTTACGTACATTTACGGCAATACCGAAGGAATCGTTTCCTGTATTGGTTTAATATGGGACGCAACATTTAGTTGCCAAATAAACGACGATTCCGTATTTTACGGGACGGGTGGCAACCCTAGGCACCACACCATTGCAGTCTTGGGCGACGTTGCCGTTCTGTTAACAGCTTGCCGTAGTAGCATCCGCAAGACTGGTACGGTGCCCGATACGTTGATTATGTGACCCCTCTCCAAATTCTCACCTGCTCAAATTGCTTACGAACTCTTCTCTGAGGTATGCGACCAACACTACAGCACGAGTCAAAATAGGAAATCACCCGCAACCGGACGAACTTATATAATCAGTCAGGTACAGAGACAAGGCCTGTGCTTGTTGACGGCAAATGGCCAGCCGAGCATGAAACTTGAACCATTGGCATGTTTCATGGTTTCAAGCCTATTACCATGGTAATATACAGCATATAGGGGGAGTGGCTTAAGCGTTGCTTAAGTAATGTCAAAACATTTGTGCAGCTTTAAAAAAAAAAAAAATAAAGAGTAGTTTAGTTACATGGTCACTAAATAGATGAACACCATGCATCATGTATGGGATCATTCGGGAAACGTCCAACGGTCTGACTAGCAGACGCTAAATAACAAAGACATCAGCAGGTTAGCAGGTTAGCTCTGCTCATCTCAGAACAAGATTCTGGCTAAGAAAATGGAAAAATGAAGAATAGAAACAAATGTTTTCATCCTCTCCTCCTTTTTGGAGCTAATTGGAGCTAATAAACTGCACTGTATTGGATTGATATCTGAATTTTGGGAATCCCAACACTCCTAATAGTTGTATGGTATGTAGTGTTGTATGGGGGTAAAGATTACATTAGAATCAATTATGTTCCTTTAGGACAGTGGTCCTTAAAAAGGGACCCCAAGATTGCCCATAGTCCATTTGGGTCAATGGAGCAATAGCATGGGGGTCTCTAAAGACCGGTTTGAGGACCACTACTGTAGAAAATAGTTGAATGTACAGTGAAATCTCAAATTTGACTACAATTGGAAATTTCAGAGTGTACTTTTACATTGTTTCAGAATTTTTAATGATCATTTATGTAGTTTTAAATAATAATTTTTAATAATTTATGGTTGGAAATAGCCAGGGAATTTAAACGAGTTCCGATAATGCATACTGTGAAAATCACGGTAATAGATAATAGATCATAATCTTAATCTTTTAAAACATATGCATGTGTGTCACTGCTGGATCCGCACCTCATGCCTTTCTACATCCCAGTGTGTTAGCCTGAGCAGGGAAATCACCAAACTGTGCTGGGCTACAGTCGGACAGCCCTCCGCACTACGCTGTAACAGTCAGGGTGGTAATTCTGATGCCGTGACTGCAGGTGGGAGTGATGGAGGTTTTGTGTGTGTGGGGGGGGGGGCGGTTTATGGTTTATGTGATTTAGCATGTAGCTCGGGGCCCCTGGCTCTCTTATTAGCTGGGATTCATGCATGGCGAACAGGAGGGGGACCTGGGCTGGAATGAGAGGCATTCAACTGGACAGGCTCTATCTCGCCCCCAGACTCTTGAGCCCAACTCCCCCCCGCCCAGTCCACCCCTCCCCACCCCGCTCTCTCTCCCGGGTGTACACAGGTTGCCAATGGTGGCTTGCCACAGAACCACAGCACCCTGGTGTTAATCCCATACCACAATATGGCAGTTTGGTGTTACTCCGTGTTCCATTCAGCACGCACCAACCACGCTGTAGTGCTGATCACGGCTCTCCGTTCTTCTTTTGAGACCACCAAATGGTTCTGAGGGGCCATGCACCTGGCAGCTTCTCTCTTACTTAAAAGTGGGATTGATGTGGAGAAGTTTGATGTGGTTCTGATTGGAAGGCCAACTCATCCTCACCTGTCTGGCTCCTCGTCCTCATACACCATCAAAGCTCTGCCTGAGATCACTGGGATTGACGCCATGCAGACAAGCACACATGTTAAATACATGCTTGTCTAATGTTCTGGATTAGTTCTGTCTCGCCAGTCTTATCTGTCTCTCCCCATCCCAGCCTTTGTCCGGTCTTCGTGTGGATGTTCCTAGGTTACACCGACAGATTTCAGTTGTTGTTGTTCTTTAGGTTTGGTGACGTTGTGTCTTCTAGGTTGGGTTGGGTCGCTTTCACATGGGCGTTTTTTCGATTGGCCAGGAATTGGGCAGGGGTCCCAGTGAGTGCCTGTAAAACAGATTAAGAGTTGAATGTTAAAACAGATTATGCAAAGCCAAAGCATGCTCTGAATACAGATCCACGCATTTGGTGAAGACCACTTTCAGACCACACAAGACAT
Organism: Prochilodus magdalenae; assembly: GCA_024036415.1. Classification (NCBI taxonomy): domain Eukaryota; kingdom Metazoa; phylum Chordata; class Actinopteri; order Characiformes; family Prochilodontidae; genus Prochilodus; species Prochilodus magdalenae. The sequence continues at coordinate 136,523 of JAMWET010005552.1, forward strand.
TTTGGTGGTCCACGGTCCAGTTGCACGATTGCGTGGTCAGGTTTGTCCAAATGGACCCATGTTAACTTCACTGCTATGCTTCCGAGAAGGTTAGTTGCTATGTTAGTTGGGATGTAGTGGGATTCAGTTTCCAAATTTCGGCTCAGCCAAATTTCATCGTAGCCAACAGGAGAGCAGTAGGTGTGTCTAGTAGATTCTGTCGCTATCCGAATCCATAGCTTCAGTGGAGCTCTGCTCGTTTTCCCTCCCAACCAGTGACTGCCTTGGGGGCAGCGAGCTCAGGGCCTACCACCTTCAGTCTGAAAGCAGTTTTATTTTTTGTTCCCTTTCGTCAGGGGGGTAGACATTGGAAGAGCAAGCTGCCGTTGGCCACTTGTTCCCACTTCCTTTATCTGTTGTCAAAAAAACACTTGTGGTAATACAAACTAGATGTGAAAACAGACAGCTATGGCAATAGGTTAAACAGGTGGTTCCCAGCTTTTTAGGAATGAGTAAGCCATGAGCTTCCACCGACATTCATAACTGAGGTTTAGGTCCTGCTGTGCGTGTATAGCCTGGAGAGGCAGGAGGGAGAAAACCTTTCACAAAGACCAAGGGACAGCCCTTCTAACGTCCAGCCTTAGCTGATAATGGTCTCTTCACTTCCCCTAAAAAAAGAGAGGAAGCTTGTCTCTACTTCCATCACTCCTGCCCCCCCCCACTCCTTCTGTACTCAGCTTGGTACTCCCTCCTCACGCCCACCATCATTGTGAAGTCCTGTCTCTGCCCGGTGTTCAAACGGTATCGTCACACTACAAAGTGCCGGAGCTGGGCACAGGCCGAGACAGAGGAAGCCCTAGTTCTCCGGCCTTTGATACATCTAAGGCTGTACTTTCAAGGCTGCCCTGTTATTAGCGGCATACAGGAAACACACTGGGTACATCGCTGTGCGACTGTGTGTGTGTCTGTTGGAGGGATGAGTACTTTGAAGAACGGCCTTGAAAGTGGGGTATTGCCAAAGAGAACGAGGGTCTCGAGAGCCCTTCGGGGAGACGAGGTTAAGTGCAGCTGATCCATTTAGCTGTGGAGAGCAGCGCCTGATAGGCCAGTGGAAGTCCAAGGGGCGTCTTTCAGCCCGTACGGATGCATTTGGCGCTCATGGCTTTCCTTTGGGGGGAAATATCGTCCTTTGCTAAGTAGCCCCTGTCACGATCCGCCATGAGCCAGACTACATTACCGAAAGACAACCTCTCGGCTTGTTCCATTAGATGCGGATCGATGGGGAACAAAGCTCCAGATATGCCCGATTGATCTGTTTACTCTACGTTTTTCACATCTATTACCAAACTGTTTTAGCGTACGAGTCCACCTTCCCGTTCTATTTTTAACCCGGCGGTTTCTCTTTCAAGCGTTTCAAGTCGGCTCGAATCGGGGGTTGTTCTATTTTGTTCGCTTGCTTTGACTCTCTTCTCTTGGGATTCGATTACACCTGACTCACGCCTGTGCAACTTCAGCAGGCGCAGGTCAAAATGCCACAGTGTGTTGAAACAGGCCTGGAGTAAAGAATGCTCAAACATTCCCGTCCTCCTCCAGACTGTGGCCATTGTCCTCCTCCTCCTCTCAGCGGGTAAACATTCACTGGAGGACAGTGTGCCGACAGAAAGAGTGAAGAAAAGGTTTTATAGCCCCAGGTTGATGGGCTGTTTGGTTAGTTCAACTAACCCCCAGGCCAAAGGATATGCTAACCCACCACCATCAGGAGTGCCGCTGGGGTGGGGTCTCAGTGGAAGTCGTAACGCACACACACAGATCTTTTGGAGTTCCTTATCAGCTCCTTTTTGTTTTTTTCTTCTCCCGCTCTTTGTTGTTGGAAATTGTCATCGCTGGAATTCTTTCCAGGTTGGAAGCCAACAGTATACAATGCTCAGGCCGCATTAAATATGAAGTATTGTTATTATACAGGGCATAAAGGTTTGCGTCCACCGTATCCGTCCACATCCACTAGTTGATGCATGCCAGGGGAAATAGGTTCCCCTGTTGAGTATTGGTTCCTCTCACTGTTTCTTCCTTATGACTTTCTTCCTGCCTGCGTTCCTGTTACAAGGGTATGGACTTGGGCCACTGTGAGGCTGACAAAGGCTGCTGTAAAACAAAAAAACAAAAAGAGGGATATAAATATTGAATTATGAAAAAGGAGACCCCAAGGCTACCAGGTATACAGGATATCTCTGACTCGGCCTGGCCGGGCTCTAAACTGGTGAGTTGAATCAGGTGCGTTGGAGCAGGCCAGCTCACCCCATTGTCCTGGACCCTGGTTCGGTAAGGTCCTTCCTCGCAGTGCATAGATTACATCCGCAGAGGAGAGAGGAACCGTGCCATCCTTCCCACACAAGCCCGGCCATCTGCACAGTCAGGCTCGGGTCCCAGTGTTGGGCCAAAACCCTCCACCGTGCCCGCAGAGGCACTAGCGGGATCGCCCAAATGGCGGCCAGTTTGCGGATTTGTTTTGCCTCAACAGTCACCATACGTGCCAAAATCCACCGAGATCCGGCTCTTGATTGCTTATCCGCCAGCGTTATGGCAACCGCACGCGCCCACTTTCTTGTACGCAACATGTGTAGTATCTAGTTTTTCCGATAACTTTGGTACCTTGGACAAAGCAAGTTGAGTCAGACATCAAGGTAGATCATTATCTCCAGTCTTCTTTCCCATCTCTCTTTCCGTTTGCACAGCATGTCCATATAGCCCTATGAAAAGGACCTTCTATCATTCCAGCGCTGTTCATGTTTTTAATCTGGTTAATGGTTAACAGGGGATTGTTAAACTCTTCAGGGAAAACGCTCACTGTTTGACAAGCCGCTTGACCCTGGAGCTGCTGCGTGGCATTGTAGAGGTGAATAGTATTCCCAAGGAAGGTGGAGGGGTGGGGGGAAGGGGAAGAGGAAGGGAAGAGACAGTAGAGAAGCTTTCTCAAGAAGCTTGAGACGTGTCTCGGTGACGAAAGGTCACAGCTAATGTTAGCAACGCTATTCAAACGTGTGTGTCCCAGGCTCCGGTTAGCGGGCCGCCGCTGACGTCACGGCCGGCCGTGTTCTCATGGCCGCTGTGCTCATTTGAAGTCATCTCTATTGGTAAACCAGGACGCGCTTCTGAGGAGCCTGGGTAAAAGAGTCCATGTGAGAAGGGGCTTCCCGCACTAGCTACCGTGGATCAGATAGCATATCACATGTCCTTCAGGTGATTCCCTCCGGGAGATGAGGGCCCCGTTCTTCTCAGAGCCGGCAAAACCTGTGTGAGCTTGACTTCGGAGGAGGCCGTGATTTAACTCAGAGGCTACAGTTACCGGAGCTGGAGATTATATAGGCCTTGTGTTCTCTCTCTCTGGCTTTTTTCCGTCTACCCCTTTCTGCCGCTGTTTATTAGATCAGAGAGTGCACTGTTTGAGCATGTAGCCTTAATTACCATCCCAGGCTGCTAGGTGAGAAGCTGGGGCCGGTCTACAGGGCCCATAGGAGGAGTCCGGTGCCAGCTCTAATTCCCGTCCTCCGTTTGATTGACGCTCCGTCTGTTAATCATATTCAAGCCAGCGGCGGCTGAGCTCGCATACACTCCCAGCGCTAATCCAAGCCAATCAAGTGCGTTTGCCGTTGTATGGGCCTCGGATGGGCTGGATGACTGGCAGCTGAGTTTTTCTATTTGGACCTATTGATTGAGTTTCAGGCTCCAGTTCCTACAATGTTGTGACAACATATCTTCATACACCCCTAATGAATTCACTTCCTCGGTAGTTCCGTGGGTCGCTATTGAGTTATGGATGGGGATCGCTTGTCCGGAAATGGCAAACGAAGTTCGGTCGCAGTGTTTTGCGAAACCTAAGTACCTCGAAAGAGTATCGGATCAATCCTTTATGACTCCTTGTGCTTGTTTATGGCCCAGAAAGAAAAGTTTTGCGCCACGCGAGCAAAGCTTTAATGCATTATCAGTGGAAATGGCCTCCGCGCAATCAGATTATTCCCTCTCAGCCTGGAATAATTCCCCATTTGCCGATCATCCGATACAGAACGCCGTATCTCTTGTAAATGATGTTTGGCTTGACGGCAGGAAGGCAGACGGGACTGCGAGTTGCAGATATGCTTCTTTTCGGAACCACAGGGAGCAGCACGGCTTTAATGAAAAGTTAATTAGAGAGTCAATTTAGAGGATGGGGTGCCGAGGATATGGATGTTAAGGTCAAATCTGTTGGGCATATGTTGGGGTGTTGGTTCGGGCCATGCCAGGGAAGATATTGTGCTCAGGGGCGTAATAAGACATCCTCATTGTAATCTTGGGGGCTCTACCACACCCACATCAACTCCCCTCGACACATCCATCACAGAGTTGCATGCGGTGCTGATTTCTGGCGGTTGAGTGTACAAACTTTGATGTACATGAACACCGTTATGTCTAGGCAGCTTAGTAAGTTCCACACATAGTTGCCCAACTATCGCCCGGGCAACAGGAATAAATGCATGGGATGTGAGATAGGATGGGTGTTATCGCTGTACCTGGCTGACCCAACAGCCACGATTGTGGACATTCAGTGGGCAGTGGTGCCTCCTTGAGTCATCGTGTTAGTGCAGCACCATTGGCAGACGGCTGCGGCACGCAGGACTACATGCACGCAGACCGCTATGTCCTTAACACCACGTCACCGTCACCAAAGACTGCAATGGTGTCGAGCCAGACTGTCATGGAGTGACTCAGATTGGTCTAAGTGATGTCTCCTGTTTCTTTCTTGATGGAGACGACCCAACGAATCCGTGTGTGGAGGCACCGTGGTCACCCCCATGTTTGTTTGTTGTCAAGTGTCACATGCCCAGAAGGCCTGGTGTCGCTCCACCTCCACCCCTACCGCACACTCTTCTGTAACTGTGTGAGAATATTGAAGCTGCATGGGCTGGATTATCACAGGACCCCATTAGGCACCTCTACAGCTCGGTGGCTAACAGCAGGTAGCCGGGTCTCTGATGTTAGGCATGTGTGTAGAGGCCACACTCCCTGAAAAAGGAGGAATAATCCGACGGGACAAATTTCCATCAGCGTGTGTTGCCTTTGCTGTAATTGCATTTCCATAAATGCTTGCCCATTGAGTTAATGTGGCCTTGATTACGCATTAAGATCGGAGGAGCTGATGAATTTGGGAATTAGGGTGGGAGGAAAATCTCCCTATCTCAGCCGGACAGTTTTTAGCGCTGATGGGCCGCACTGTACCCCTCCTCACGTCGCTATGACGACAGGCACGTGGGACCCCCTTCGGTCAATTAACAGTTGGGGTGGCCGAGGGTGTGCGGGCGCATACTGAAAAGCCTCAGCAGGGAGGGGCCCACGCCGGGACGACACAAGACACATGCTCGTGAGGAACAGACGTTTCGAGTGCAGGGGGAAAGAGGACTGTCACTCGTTACTGCTTTCACTTTTTCCTCCTCCTTCCCTCCTTTTTTTTTTCTTTCCCAGATAGTGCCTGAATCCCTCGTTTGGGTGAGCGTGCAAGCGTGCGATACTGTACTTTGTTTGGCTAAGGGCTGATGCAAAAAGCCTGTTCCTTTTGTTCTCCTTCCTCCTGCTCTCCTTTATCTTCCCCAGCTTCTTCCTCATGCATTTCTGCCAGGAGTTGATACACCTCTCGTGCGGTACTTCCAAAAAAAATTGGACTGAGACTGAGATCAGCCATGGGGCCAAGCTTCTACGCCAAGGCCAAGGAGTTTCAGTTTGGGCACAGCTGTTCCTGCTAGCCCATCCGTCTCGGTGGAAGCTCGGTCAAAGCGATAGCTCAGCAAAAGAAGTCTAATGTACGCAACTTTGCCCACCCAAAGGAAGCTTCTAGCCCCCCGCTAATGAGGCTTGTCAAATAGACTCGCGTATGCGGTTTCTATGTGGATGTGACTTTGCTCTACGGCTTCAAGTCGGGACTCTTAAATAAAGCGTCACTGATCTTTCTCTCCTGTGTGGCTGCGACAGGACAGGGCTACATTGTTAAGACATTCCTCAGGCTACTGGAATGCAGGTATTAATGCAGGGTAATTAGACGCGGCGAGGGAGGGAGATGGAGCGCTGGAAAGAGAGAGGGATGATGTGGAATGGCAGGGGAGGAGAGAAGGGAGTGGTGGGAGAGAGACAGATGAGGGCATGGGAGAAGAGGGAGTTGTTGGTTCGAGTATGTGCTGAAAATGCACCCATGGAATGAGGACTGAGGTCTGTCGTGTTAAAGCATCTAGGAGTGTGTTTGTTTTTGTACCTTTGCAGGACTTTCTGAAATTTTAAAGCCAGATTATATTTTGGGTTAGCGAGATTTAGGATTAGGGTTATGGTTAGGGTGCTATTGACGTACATACAAGGTATATAATGCACACAGCTCCATTGCTTGAGCAGATGTATAGACTTACAGTACAGGTCTGACTAAGCTGCCTTTACATGACACTATTACACAGTCCAGTCACATTATTATGACCACCACCAAACATCCAGAGTAACCGCCGTCTGCAGCACGGACAGAGCTAGACGGGCTGGGTGTGACTCAGTAAGGTCCTGATTGGTTGTCACAGGTCTCTGGAGCCATGCTGTCTGCAGTGCCATAGATCCATAGAGTGAACACGGCGATCAAGGTGGTCCCACAGATGCTCAGTTGGGGAATTAGGGCGGCAGGGTAGTACTTGGAAGTTTTGCGCATGCTCTTCCGACTAATGTCAGAGACTTCAAGCTGTGTGGCGTGTCACATTGCCTTGCTGGAAGATCCCATCCTCCCCAGGGAACACCGTCAGCATGTATCGCCCCCTTCACCCATGACAGCACTGAGATGGATATGTGTGCGGACAGCCTATCGCACACCATATATATCCACCAAGCCAGCTCACGATATGGGACTTCCTTCACGAGGCGCGCACTGCTGCCGTAGAAAGTGGTCAAGAGGTGGTCATAATAATGTGACTCGCCTGTGTGATAGTGCTGTGTTTATTTAACAAGAATAAAACATTTATTTCTGGGAAGATCAGAGTCAGCTTTGTTCACTCTGCTAAAATAAGCATGTGTCAGTAGCAGACCTGGTGCTATGAACCAACTGGTTTCCAAGCAAGCTGGTTCCTGTACACGTGTTAGCATTATGGCCGCCTCCGTCACGCGACTCATCACACATTCACCGTCATAGTACTCACGGGTTTCAAGCTGCGTCTCATATCTACTGGTGGGAGCAGTCATGGGGGGGGACACCAGCGAACGAAGCAAGCGTGCTAATACGGTTAGCGGTTAGCTTGAAACCCGGCATTTGAGTCACGTCCTTTGACCAGTAATGGCATAAGAACGAGAGCTAGCGCACGTTCAGTCAGCTGCGGTTAGCACGTGTACTGGTGTACTGGACTTCAACACATGTTTACGTATTTCAAAATTCTTTCTCAAGCTGGATGGCATCCATTTTTAAAGGCACTGATGAAGTCTATGCATAAACATAGCTCTTAAATCGAGCTCAGAAATCTCAAACATGGACTTCAGATGTGGCCATGTGTGCACTGGTGGGGAACCTTCACCTGTATCATCTTTCAGGGCTGGGTGGTGCGTCGGCTTTCCGCGGTTTATCAGTGGAACTGATAAAGTTTATGATGAGTTTATGTTGATATAGTGTGACGCTGAAACTCATGACCCTTTTCTTCCGTAAAGCAGTGCTAGTCTTTTTCTCTCCTCTCTGATACTCTCTTTGCAACCCAAAGGTCAAAACCGAGCTGAGGTGCGATAAACGGGAGATTGAAATGACTGTGACCTGGCACACTGCTCTTTATCAGAGCGTCGCCCTCTTCAGTTTCAGTTTCTGTTTTCGTATGTGTTAGCCGCTGTGTTAGCCACTGTATTAGCTGTGCTCCGCTATCTCCCCTAATAAACAGCCTTGTGTTCAGCTATGTCTCCTCACTATTCACCACCATCACTGTATTGTTTTATCTGAACCGTTTTTATTAACACATAGAGGTAGTGATGGAGAAGATGGAGCGGTGGTAGTCTTATGTGAAGAAACATGTATCTCCATTTTGGCCATTTTTATTTTTATGCATCATTTGAACACAGCAGCTGCCGTTTGCACTTTTTGAGAATCTCAGGTTGAATGGACAGACCGAAATGGCCCAAAGGGCTTGGAAAGACGTCTGGTTCCATTGACTTACATTCAAGTTGTACAGTTACCATTTTGGAGATACTTGTTTTTCTTTGGACAGCGACGATGTATATACACAGGGGTTGGACAATGAAACTGAAACACCTGGTTTTAGACCACAATCATTTCTTAGTATGGTGTAGGGCCTCCTTTTGCGGCCAATACAGCGTCAGTTGGTCTTGGGAATGACATATACTGCGTCCTGCACAGTGGTCAGAGGGACTTTAAGCCATTCCTCTTGCAGGATAGTGGCCAGGTCACTACGTGATGCTGGTGGAGGTTCGTCCTTCTTGGTGGTATGCTGACATTACCCTGGATACCGTGGCTCTTGATACATCACAAAGACTTGCTGTCTTGGTCACAGATGCACCAGCAAGACGTGCACCAACAATCTGTCCTCTTTTGAACTCTGGTATGTCACCCATAATGTTGTGTGCATTGCAGTATTGTGAGCAGAACTGTGCTCTTACCTGCTAACTGAACCTTCACACTCTGCTCTTACTGGTGCAATGTGCAATTAATGAAGATTGGCCACCAGGCTGGTCCAATTTAGCCATGAGACCTCCCACACTAAAGTGACAGGTGTTTCAGTTTCATTGTCCAACCCCTGTATATACACACACTTGTTGTGGGACATATGACCCCCACCACGTCCTGAGATTATGCTAAACCGCACCTGCATGTGTTTGTTGAAATTGCGTGTTGTTCATTAACATGCCTTTCACGGTTGGGTTATGCCTTTCTAGTGCATGTGCGTCTGCACACTATCAGGCGTGTACCATGTGAAAGTCAGCATGTGAACATGACTCGGTGTTGGGCTAGCGGAGGAATTTGGATTTGACTTGCGGTTAAAAATAGGGGCCGTCTGGGAGGTCCTGCCGCAGCGATATAATTGTACCAACTGGGGATGGGAACGGCTATGGGTCAGTGGGTGGGTATGTGTGGGTGGGTATGTGTGGGTGTGTGTGTGTGGGAGCTTTAGGGAAGTAATGTAATAGAGGAGGGTAGGACTCCACAGTGTATGGCTGGTTAATCTTGGTCGCGGTGTTGGCCTTCGGAATACCGATATCGCAGAAGACGGATCCCTGTCTTACTACTGCTTACTCTGGGTCCTCCCACAGTGCACGCACCATCAGCTCCACCCTGCATCAGCTGGATGTGGACCGGTGTCTCTTGTGGGTAGGCAAGTGGAGGACAAAGGAACGTTAGTTAACCTGTAAGGTTACTAGCTGGCTAAAATTAGAGGTGGCCAATGATTCACGGAAACCGAAACTTGCCTGAGTTTCTGGAGAACTACAACCGGAGAGTCAAAAACGACGTTGCTCATCAATTGACTGTTCGGTTGTAGGCGGTAGGGATCCGTACCGGTCAGTGTCCTGTGTGCGGTTCGACCAATAGCAGGTCCAGAATGAACGGACATCGTCCATCAGTGTGAATCTGAATCTGAAGAACTGCAGTACTACCATTGTGCCCGTATCGTGCAGCCTGAGAGAAGGGGTTGCCTTATGGTGTCTCCATGGCTGATACCCCAAACCCCATCTTTGCCAGCCAACTATGAGCTTTGCCGCTTCTTCTAAATGCCAGGTGGCATCGAGCACTAGCGTGCCCTGGCGCCAATACAGCTGTCCTCCCCCCCGCCACACAGAGGGTGGTTTGATCCCTGTCAAAGTCAACCCCCCTCCCACAAAGCCCTCGTTGGCACAGTTATTACTCAGGTGTAGCCAATCATCGAGGCGCATTTGCCCTCCACCACCCCTCCCTCTTCGAGTTCCCTCGCCCCATCTGTTTCCTGTGTGCGGCCATCATCCGGGCGGCTCCGGGTTTGAAGTTACCCACCAAAGCGCTGGTCTAGGATCCGTCGCTTCTGACGCTTCTACCTGCCCGGGTTCTTTCGAGAGGAAACAGCCCAGGCTGGCAGCCTGCGCGGGCATGATAGGAGCAGCTGGGAGACAGTTGGTCAGAAATGAGACACAGGGCCCCTGTCGCTGGGGCAAGATGACACAATAGACGATGTGCTGGATACGTGTTAGCTAGTCAGTGGTGGATCTCATAGACTCTACAGGCTGAACAGGCCTAACTGTGAAACAGTACACATCCTGATACATCACATACTCTCTTCTCTCCTCCTTTCTCCTCTCCTCTCCTCTCCTCTCCTCTCCTCTCCTCTCTTCTCTTCTCTTCTCCTCTCCTCTCCTCTCTTTTCTTCTCCTCTTCCCTCCTCTCTTCTCTTTTCCTCTCTTCTCTCATCTCTTCTCCAATCCTCTATTCTCTTCCCCTCTCTTCTCTTCTCTTCTCTTCTCTTCTCTTCTCTCTTCTCTTTTCCTCTCTTCTCTCATCTCTTCTCCAATCCTCTATTCTTTTCCCCTCTCTTCTCTTCTCTTCTCTTCTCTTCTCTTCTCTTCTCTTCTCTTCTCTTCTCTTCTCCAATCCTCTATTCTCTTCCCCTCTCTTCCCCTCTGTTCTCTTCTCTTCTCCAATCCTCTATTCTCTTCCCCTCTCTTCTCTTCTCTTCTCTTCTCTTCTCTTCTCTTCTCTTCTCTTCTCTTCTCTTCTCTCTTCTCCAATCCTCTATTCTCTTCCCCTCTCTTCCCCTCTGTTCTCTTCTCTTCTCTTCTCTTCTCTTCTCCTCTCCTCTCCTCTTCTCTTCTCTTCTCTTCTCTTCTCTTCTCTTCTCTCCTCTTCTCCAATCCTCTATTCTCTTCCCCTCTCTTCTCTTCTCTTCTCTTCTCTTCTCTTCTCTTCTCTTCTCTCTTCTCTTTTCCTCTCTTCTCTCATCTCTTCTCCAATCCTCTGTTCTCTTCTCTTCTCTTCTCTTCTCTTCTCTTCTCT
>JAMWET010005552.1:152500-187986 GCA_024036415.1 Prochilodus magdalenae
ACATGGTGCTGGTGCCCAAAAAACTGGTACCAACATGGTCCTGGTGCCCAAAAACTGGTACCAACATGGTGCCGGTGCCCAAAAACTGGTACCAACATGGTCCTGGTGCCCAAAAACTGGTACCAATATGGTGCTGGTGCCTAAACAACTGGTACCAATATGGTGCTGGTGCCCAAATAACTGGTACCAACGTGGTGCCGGTGCCAAAATCTCAAACGGCAAAAAACTGGTACCAACATGGTCCTGGTGCCCAAAAAACTGGTACCAACATGGTGCTGGTGCCCAAAAACTGGTACCAACATGGTGCTGGTGCCCAAAAAACTGCCACCAACATGGTGCTGGTGCCCAAAAAACTGGTACCAACATGGTCCTGGTGCCCAAAAAACTGGTACCAACATGGTGCCCAAAAAACTGGTACCAATATGGTGCTGGTGCCCAAATAACTGGTACCAATATAGTGCTGGTGCCCAAATAACTGGTACCAATATGGTGCTGGTGCCCAAATAACTGGTACCAACATGGTGCCGGTGCCAAAATCTCAAACCGCAAAAACCAGTGGTACCAAACATGGTCCTGGTGCCCAAAAACTGGTACCTACATGGGTGCTGGTGCCAAAATCTCAAACTTGCCCACGTTTAGAACCGTGGAACCCATGATGCAAGCGGCAAAGGGGTGTGCTGCTGCACGATGAACTGCACTGAGCTGAACTCGGGAGTAGCCGTATCCTACCAGGTGATGTGTTTGCGGATGAACGCATTGGACATGCGGCGTCCGTCTTCTAATGAGCTGAAATGTGAAGCACTGGAAACTGTTCCCTGGTTAACAGGTGCAGGAGATCAGTGATGTGGGGGCACTACAGGTAGCTGAGAACCCCACCGTGCTGCTTTATAACAGAACCCCTTCATAACAGGAAGAGGAAACACGTACGTGTAACCGCTGTCTAGGACAGTCCCTCTGGCCTGAGCACAGATGCTGAGAGTGTTGGGTCTGGATGGTGAGATAGACGCCCCCAAAGCAGGAAGTACAGTTTGCACTTGAAGAACATGTACCATGGAGTAAGGACCGCCCACCTCCAGACACGTGATCGCTCAGCTCTCAAACCAGTGGAAAGGGGGCTCGTTCTTATTAGGTTCACCAGAGCCTGGGCACCAGCTGGGCACGAGCATGGGCACTTTGTTGGTGGACAAGAGGTAATAGAAGACTGGTATGTGAACTGGTACACTACTAAGGCCGAACCCCCTGTCATTCGGATTGTGGGCGTGTCAGTGAGGCTACAGTGCTCTAATATACACTCATCATCAAAACAATACAAATAGCTGCACCCAGACGGAGTCAATCAACCGGCAGGAATGAAACTTCGTGGGTAGGTTGGACATGCAAATGATTCAGGCTCAGCTGCACATGTGACGTAAGCCAGGACGGGCCTTATCACTGCACCTGACCGACCCGTGAACAGAAAGCTGGGTCTGTGTGAGTCCGGCTCCTTGCTCCGAGGCAGACAGGGAGGCACGGGAGCTGGTGACCCGTGTGGCTGATGTCCGTTCTTTATCAGACTCCTGTCTTCTCCTCTCGTCCTTCCTGTTTCTCCTCCTCGCTGCCTCCCTCTGTCTGCTCAGAAGCTGTTCCAGGTGGAGGTTTAGAGGCAGAGCGAGAACACAGTAGCTTTCCTCTCCTCCATCACTCTTATCTTTCCCTTTCAACCCTCGGTCTCTCTCTCTCTCTCTCTCTCTCTCTCTCTCTCTGTGCCATTCTTGTATTCTCTCTTCTTTCTTTCTTTCGTTCTTTTTATTCTTTCTTTATTTCTGTTCTTCATTCTTTCTTTCTTTCTTTCTGTTCTTCTTTCTTTCTTTTTATTCTTTCTTTCTTTCTTTCTGTTCTTCTTTCTTTCTTTTTATTCTTTCTTTCTTTCTTTCTGTTCTTCTTTCTTTCTTTTTATTCTTTCTTTCTTTCTTTCTTTCTTTCCCTTCTTTCTTTCTTTCTTTCTTTCTGTCTTTCTTTCTTTCTTCTCTCCCTTCTTTCTTTCTTTCTTTCTTTCTTTTTTTCCTTCCTTCCTTCCTTCCTTCCTTCCTTCCTTCTTTCTTTTCTTTTTCTTTCTTTTTTTCTTTCTTTCTTTCTTTCTTTTCTCCCTTCTTTCTTTCTTTCTTTCTTTCTTTCTTTCTTTCTTTCTTTCTTTCTTTCTTTCTTTCTTCTCTCCCTTCTTTCTTTCTTTCTTCCTTCTTTCTTTCTTTCCTTCTTTCTTCCTTCTTTCTTCTTTCTTTCTTTCTTTCTCTTCCTTCTTTCTTTCTTTCTTTCGTTCTGTCTTTCTTTCTGTCTTTCTTTCTTTCTGTTCCTTTTTTTTTTCATTCTTTCTTTCTTTCTTTCTGTTTCTCTCCCTCTCCCCCTCTCTCTCTTATCTGCTCAAGGTTCTGTCCAGTCTTCCAGAACAGCTCAGAAGGGGCAGTTGGTGCCAGTTTCATTTAATCTCTCTCCCTCTCTCCGGCTCGCCCTCTCTCACCCCATCCCACATTTTTCTTCTTCATCTGCTGGGTTGGATGTTGGTGAGTTGCCAGAGCCTCCTCGTTTCAGCTCACGTGTTGATGACATTGTGAGGAAACGGCCTTCAGTGTACGTACTACCTCTCTCGGGTTCAGTTCAGCTCAGCTCAGTCCAGAATAGCTTTATTGGCCCGACTGTATTTAGTACAGAGTTACCGAAGCCCAGCTGAGACCCCCTCCAAATATAGTGATGGACATCCAAGTACACTTCCTCCCATAACACTCCAGTTTCCATTTCATAACATTTGACCAGATTCCAGCAGTCTCACATTGTTAGCGATGGGCAGATCGTGCGGTGTCACTGGCTTGTTTATGCTTCGCTCTGACTTCCATTGTCACCGTAAGCCTCCCTGGGATTTCCTCTGTTACACCGTCGCTCAGTCGGTGCCATATTCCAGTACCCCACTAAAGTAAACTAATGCCATGGGCTCGGATATTTTCAAACAGCCTCTCCCACCCATCCTGTGCTCCCCCCAGGTTTGCTGGAGACCTGTGGGAAACACTGCAGGCCGAAGATTAACCATGACGCTCAATAACAAACACAGCAGCAATAATAATAACAGGACTGCTGATAATAATCATAACCAGCCAGCCAGCCACGTCCATGTACCTGGCAGCTGATACGGATCAGCGTTTTCCTCTGCTTCTCAGGATCTGCCTGTCCCGGCTGTTTGTCTCGTTGGAATGACAGCTGAAAGTGATGCGGGCTGCTTCGTCACTCCTCCCTCGGTCACCGTCTTCCTTCCTCGCCTTTGATCACGTCACGCTGCTGATTGCCTTTGTTGGGCAGACTTTGTTTCTCTCTTTTTTATCATTCTGAATATCCTTCATTCTTTCTTTGCTCCGCACCCAGCGCTGCCGCCATGTGTTCGGTAACCCTACCTGTCTGACGGCCCTCATATCTGTGTCTTCATCAGCGTTCCGACTCGAGCATTTGCGCGTGTCCAGGATCAGCCGGGTGGTTTGACTGATGAATAGTCACCCGGGTTGTCTTGTTAACCCTGGACGCTCCTCCTGACCTTGACTGCAGTGTTGAAGGTTGAGGGCGCTGCTACTGACCTTGTTACTCGCCCGTCTACAGCGTGGGTGTCCTGGGAGAGGGGGATTTGATTAGACGTCCCCTAGGTTTACTTATTATAGATAGGGAATGTCAGCGAGTCACATACGCAGCCAGGCAGGCTGGCCGAGGGGCTCGTATTCCCCAGTGGAGTCCGGTTACCGACGTCTGTCGTAATTGATTGATATAGTTGATCTTTCCCAATAACGGAAGGAGAATTCCCAAACTGTTTTCTGTAGGAACTATGGGAAAACTTCATTTGAACTATTCTGCTATTGGCTGTCTCCATATTCCGATATTCCTTGTAACCTTGACTTGCATGGGCAGCTTTCCCCTTATCGGAAAGCTTTAGATTGAGCTAGCTTTGCTTCCTGATGGCTTTTCCCACATCTTCCTGTATCCATGACAAGAATGACTTTCCATATGACTTCACCTTGAATGGGTGAGGATAAACTGCTGCAGGCCTAATGGGAAGTAGCCTTCATGGTAGTGACGTCACAACCATGACAAATTCCATATATGTACTATGGGATTGGGGTGCGGTTTTAGACAAGCATGGACAATATGGTGGCCCCTTGTCATAGCGGGAATCCTGCAGTGTTCTTTCTGGCCCTGTGGAGTCCAGTTAGCTAATTGCTCTTTCCCAATCCATTCCCCATCATTGGCAGAGAATTCCCAAACTGTTTCCCAAACTGTTTTCTTTAGGCACCCTGGAAAAACTTCATTTCAGCAGCTCCTTTTGAAGGCTACTTCCAAAAGTGGAGGCTTCAGTGATGGCTTTGCTTCCTAGCAGGCAGTAACGACTTTCCTTGTAACTTCAACTTGCATGGGCAGCTTTTGACTCTCCTCGGAAATCATTAGATTGAGCTAGCTTTGCTTCCTGATGGCCTTTCCCACATCTTCCAGTATCCATGACAAGAATGACTTTCCATATCACTTCACATTGAATGGTAGAGGATAAACTGCTGCTGGCCCAATTAGCAATAGCCTTCATGGTAGTGACGTCACAACCATGACAAATTCCATATATGTACTGTGGGACTGGCGTGCGGTTTTAGACATGGAAAATTTGGTGGCTCCTTGTCATAGCAGGAATCCTGCAGTGTTCTTTTTGGCCCCATGGAGTCCAGGTACCACCTTTGTGAGGGTTTTACTGCTGTTTGTCGTAATTGATTAAGCTAATTGATCTTTCCCAAACCTTCCAATCCTTGAGAAAGAATTCCCAACAGTTTCCCAAACTGGCACCCTGGAAAACCTTACTTCCAGCAGCTCCTTTTGAAGGCTACTTCCAAAAGTGGAGGCTTCGGTGATGACTTTGCTTCCTAGCAGGCAGTAACGACTTTCCTAGTAACGTCAACTTGCATGGGCAGCTTTTGACGCTTTCCGGAAAGCTTTTGTTTCAGCTAGATTTGCTTCCTAATGGCTTTTCCCACATCTTCCACTCCAGTATCCATGGCAGGAATGTCTTTCCATATGACTCCAACTTGAACGGCTGAGACCTACTTCAACTTTGCAGACCTAACAGGCGGTTATGTACTGTAGTAATCGTGTTCATGGTTGCGGCGAATGACGAATTCCATATATGTCCTATAAGGACCGGGGAGCGATTTCAGACAAGCATGGAAACTTCGGTGGCCCCTTGTCATAGTGGGAGTCCTGCAGGCCCGGGGACTGAAAACCATGCCTGCAGGTTACACACGTACAGGAAGGCACGGCAGCGGTGTGTGGAGGAATGCTCGTTGGCTGCGAGCCAGGAGATAGAGAGTTATAGGTATGTAAAACAGGTAGAAGGTGGAACGCGATAATGACAGCATGCTAGTGTTCCTGTGGGATAATGAAAGGGTTGGTCGTTTGACTGACAACGAGAAACTACATTCGTGTAATCTCCACAGACTAACTCCAGTCTCTGCGGATCAGGTGTCCATATCCGACGCTGAGTGACGGATTTCCAACAGCTGTGTGTGCATGTGGGTGAAAAGGTGACGCGGATTCCATACACGCTCCTAACCAACACCAACCTTCTCGTTTTCACCAGCGGTAATGCGATCGTATATTCAGCGACGCTCTATACGTGACCCAGGCAGGCCTACTAATTCTACACAAGCTGGAGAATGCTAAGCATACACGTTCTACCATTAGAGCGACAGTCCGGCCAAACACTGAGCGCTCGACTCGGCCCAGATGTGGTTGGGCCACCAAGGCGTGATTGGTGCCCATATTTAAGGTGCCTCTAGTTTTGTGCTGGAGCCACGACAGACACTGCGGACAAACAGTGGAAGTCAATAGTCACCCAAAACTTGGGCAGACCACTCATCCAGGTCTTCATTAGGGTGGGCAGAGTTGCCAGTGTGAACATGGATCAGGAGCTGAGTTCAGTTAGAGGTGGTTGAAGATGAAGGTGGTGCCTTAAAGATTTAGGTGACTATTGATTGCTAGTGTTTGCTAGCTTGTTAGCAACATTAGCCTCCTAGCTCAAGCGCTAATCCAAACATGTCTTTGATATGCTGTACACTTGTGCATTATGGGTAATATGGAGGTGTTTAGTGGGCAGAAATATGAATATCTTATTTTTCATATTCTTCAAAGTTCACTCTTGAACTCTTGGCATCCTTGGCATCCTCCCAGGCTGCTTTGTGGGGAAGCAGGCGCTGTGCGTTTCCACCAGGCTTGTGTTAGAGCGTAGGGGAGCATTGCCGTACCTGTACGGAAGGGTAGCAGATCCGGGGTGGATGGAGTGATCCGGAGACATGTGAGGTAGAGTGAGCATGTGCCAGCGATGAGATCATGCTGGAAGAGAGTTAGTGTGAAGGAATATCAGCCGGCCTCCTGCCTGGTGCCTCCTGTGCTCACATTCCTCCGCCTTTAAGGCTGTTTTTTTGGAGCAGCTCAGCCAGGTAATCACCCCCCCCCCCTCCACCAGCTCCCCCCCCCATCACTCATCTCCCCAGAGCATCTCCTGCCCCCACAACTACATGCGGGTTCAGACGTGCTGCTGCTGTGTCCCAGCGCATTCCAGACAAAGCAGCAGAGCACTGAGCACACAGAGACAAATCCCCTCTGCTCTTCTTCTCCTTTCTTCTCTTCTCTTCTCTTCTCCCTTCTTTTCTTCTCTTCTCTTCTCTTCTCTGCTCTTCTTCTTCACCTCTCTGCTCTTCTTCTTTTCCTTTCTTTTCTTTTCTTCTCTTCTCCTTCTCTTCTCTTCTTCTTCACCTCTCTGCTCTTCTTCTTTTCCTTTCTTTTCTTCTCTTCTCCTTCTCTTCTTCTCTCTGCTCTTCTTCTTTTCCTTTCTTTTCTTCTCTTCTCCTTCTCTTCTTCTCTCTGCTCTTCTTCTTTTCCTTTCTTTTCTTCTCCTCTCCTTCTCTTCTACTCTCTGCTCTTCTTCTTCACTTCTTCTTCTCTTCTCCTTCTCTTCTCCTCTCTGCTCCTCTTCTTCACTTCTTCTTCTCTTCTCGTTCTCTTCTCCTCTCTGCTCTTCTTCTCTTCTACTTCTTCTCCTCTCTGCTTTTTTTTTCTTCTTCTCCTTTTTTCTTTTCTTCTCTATTTTTTCTTCTCCCCTTGGCTCTTCTTCTTTTCTTCTTTTTCTCCACTCTTTTCTTTTCTTCTTTTCTTCTTCTTCACTTCTACTCTCTGCTCTCCTTCGTTTCTTCTTCTTCTAATGTCTTTTTTTCTTTTTCTCCTCTGTTTTTTTTTCTTCTTTTCCTCTTCTCCTTCTTTCCTTCTTCACCCTCTCTTCTTCTTTTCTTTTGTCTTTTCCATTTCTTTTCTTTTTTCTTCTCCTTTTTTTTTTCTTTTCTAGTTTTTTTTTTATTCTCATCTATTCTCATCCCATCTCTTCTCTTTTTACTTTTATTTCATTTATACTTTCTTCTCTTTTCTTTTATTCTCTTTTTTCACTTCTCAGTTCTTTTCTAGTCTTTTCTTCTCCTCCATCTCTTTTCTCTTCTCCTCTATCCACTCCTCCTCAGTATGAATGTAGTTGTCGGTCATGGTTATATATATATATTTGGTGTATGTGGAATGATCTTGTAGAATCAGACTCATTTCTCGTCAGGTGATGACGATGGTTATCTGTTGAGTACAGTGTGAAAAGACTAGAAGCTAAATAAGCCCCCGCAAACCCCCCAACTCCAACCCCGCCCCACCTCCACTGCCTTTGAAGTCTTCATTCCGAATGCACCCCTGTGGCCTACAGCCATCTTCAATACCAACCCCTAGACCAACACATCAGTTCTGACCTGTCTCTGATCTGACCCCACCTGAGACCACTCTACCTCCCCTCCTTCTCCTCCTCCTTCTGTCTCTCTCCCCCTTCATCTGTCTCTGTCTCTTTACTACCCGTCCAGCACCGACAATTACCCTCCGCCTGTCACAGGCTTGACATCACACTCGCGTCCACCCCTCAGATACAGGGTGATTCTCCACGGAGCGCGCTGAAATGAGCTCCACCTTTCAGTGTGTGGGTGTTTATGACTCTTGCATGCCTGATCATGAATATGTAGATTGTATTTACTCCAAGCGTGTCATGCTGGAGTGCAGGAGCGATAACGCCTCCCAATGTCAGATTCACAGGAATCCACACAAGCCAACTGATCTGAAGCACCTGAGATTAGAGAGCACGTCCACAGTGTTCCTGCGGTTCTGTTCCTCAGGAATCCAGGGAAGTCTGCAGTGAGGACGGAGTAGTTGGAAGGGGCATGTGTGCATGTGTGTTGACAGAACGGGACCGGGCAGGTGGGTGGTAATGACAGCCATTGGCCTGGAATGTTCTGGACCACCATTTCAAATTGTTCTGTACAAGGCCATGACTTTCCAATGGCCAGAGAATTCCCAGCTTCCTCTGATTTAACCCACTCAGCTTGACGATACCGTAGACGACATCAAAGGACATTGTATATCATGGGAATGCTGCATAATAGGGATAGCGTTCCAATAAGGTCCCCAGTAAGGTCCCCAATACGTTCCCTTTGTTGACACATATCCTTTGTGCATATTCCATATTACTACATTTGGGATGGACCTGCATTCACCTGTTATGTTTGATGGGGAGGGGCTTGTGCAAAAGTAGCGGTTCAGTTAAGTTAATTTTTGTATTAATATGAATATTAATATTAATAATAATGAATAAATATTTCCAATATGCTAAATTGGGCACCAAAATATATTGTAGAATATCATATTTGGGTTTGTTTGATGTAGGGAATGTCTCAGACTCAACTCACATTGGCTAGTCAGACTTGGACATGACTATATGTATTATCTCTATGGTAACAAGTTGGGGTAGTCTGGAACAGCCAATGAAAACTTTGCTTATGAAAGTAATAGGTGGTGAACACCTGTAGGCACTGTATCCCACAGCCTCACGGATTCGACAGCTTTCCTTTTCGTCCATCAGTGTTCTCTCACCACATACAGCTCACAAATCCATCATACAGCCTTCGAGAACTCCGTTAAGAAGCCTGGACTGCTGGCGTAGCCACTGATGTAGCAGCTAGGGATGCACTGTTCTACCAACTCCGAAACGTAAACACAGGATTTTGGGCCAATACCGGGAAACTCGATTCTTCTTCTTCTTCCTCTTCAATGTACAACTTGACAACGTGATTGTGTTACAGCTGGAATATTAATTCATAATCATGACATATCGGTTTTATGAAACGCTGGTAAAATAAGGCACACCAGACAGGCTTTCCACACTTGTCTTAAAAAAAATTTATGGCGTCACTCCAGACACCATCTCAGAATCACCCAAAACTCAAAGTTCCAATGATAACACTAACGTTTGTGGATTGACTACGTTGGGCCCATCCATTCACGTCTAGTACTGGCTAATAATATTATATATTATTGATATTTGTGATATATTAGTGATATTTGGATTTCTGCCAGAATGGTTAACTGTCCTTCTGTGTTGGCCAGCTGTCGCTAAAATCGAAATACATGAGTGTCTAACCAAAATGCTGTTAGCTTTTCAGAAGCTCCTCCCTCCTTCAAGATAGATCCTCATAAGGGGTGTTGTTCTGGCCTCATCATTGTACTGGCATCACTGTAGGAGGATGGCATAGCAGGGTGGTTGGTATGGCGTAGCAGGTAACACATCCGCCTTCCATGCTGTAGACCGAGGTTTCAGTCCCCTACCTAGGCAAGCACCACACGCTATACCAATAAGAGTCCTTGGGCAAGATTCCTAATGCGACCTTTGACCACCTCTGATCAAACAGTAAGTGACTCTGGACCAGTGCCAATGTATCCTCTGTTGGCGAATGAACCTTGTGGCCATAGGGTCACCTGGTTTGATTCCCCTTAACCAGTTATGAGCAGGGCACCTAGCGCCAAAGTACTGCCCGGGCCCGCAGCCCACCGCTCAGGGGAAGAGTGTCCTAGTGTGTGGACAAATTCCAGTGTGCTAACGCAATTGGCTCTAAACACTGTACTCAGAGAGCGACTGGCCTCACCTGACCGTAGGCATGTTTACCACAGCTGTATAGATTCCTAACCTTTTCATTATCGTCCTTCAAGTGTCCCTCTGAGCTCTGAGCACGTCTTTCATGCTTTTTCGCCTTTATGGAAAAGCATAGCTGGAACTAGAACAGGCCCGAACATCTACACGTATTTCTTCACCTTCCCCCTCATACTTCTCTGGCTCCTGGTCTATCTGCAGCCATCCATTATCATCCCGTCTGTCTTCCACTGTCAGCACACCTGTCACACACACGTGTCAGTAACGCGCGTGTGGAATCCGATGGCATGCGCACTCGAGCGAGCGTATGTGGGATTCTGTTCGTTTGATCTATATGAACTTACGCGTGGATCAAGGCCTTTTGTACAATGACCCGGCAGCTATTCAGACAGAGTCAGCAGGGGATGACGCATCGGATGAACGCTAAAGCATGCTTGTGCCCGATAGGCTTGCGTTATCTCCGAGATTGTGTCTGCATACACTGGACCAGGAGTTAAGACGGTAATCATTCACTCCACAAACAGATAAACTGCTCTACGGCTTTTGCAGGGGCTCACAGGAATGCACGCTTCGGCCACAACAACATGTTGTTGAAATGTACCTCAACTGGCCAATCGTATTAGCTCCACTGGGCATATAGGAGCACTCTGTAGTTCTACAGTTCCAGACTGTAGTCCATCTGTTTCCCTGTATACTGTATTACCCTGTTCTTCAATGGTCAGGACCCCCACAGGACCACCACAGCATCACAGGATCATTCTCAGCACTGCTGTGACCCGGACATGGTGGTGGGATGTTAGTGTGCGCTACCCAGTTTTGAATTTTAGACCATATCTGTCAGTCAAACACTCAACAGGGTGTAAACAGTGGGTGCCAATTTTCATATTAAGTAAAAATGAATAAATGAAAATCTCCATAAAGCCAAGAGACACGGTTTTGTCTTGTTTTGCATTTTAACAGCTTATTATTTTATTTTTTATTGAACTTATTGAGCTACACATACAGAAGAAGCGTCTCTCAGTATGGCATCAGGCCGCCATGTTTGCTAACGCAACATGCTAGACGTCTCGGCATGGAGTTGTATAGGGTTCTAATGGTGTCCTGTGATAATCCATCCCATGCAGCTTGAATAGTCTCACACAGTTCCTGCAGATGGTGTGGTAGGGGTGGAGGTGGTTCGTCTTGGTGCTGACCACGGTGCCGCCATACACTAAAGCGGGACTCGTCACTGAAGATGACCCGCTGCCATTCTGAGTCACTCCATGACAGTCTAGCACAACACCACTGTAGTCTTTGGTGACGGTGACGTGGTGTTAAGGGCAGTCGTCGTAACAGTCTGTGTGACTGCAGTCCTGCTTGGTGCAGCCGTCTGCCGTCCATGACTCATGGAGGACGCCAATGCTCACTGAATGTCCGCAATCGTGACTGTTGGGTCAGTCATGTGCAGCGATAAAACCCAGTCCTTGCTTACGTCACATGCACGGCCGAACTTGAGGCTTACATCATGTGCATGTCTCCCAATGTCAAACCTGTTTGTGTAGCGCTTTTCACAACAGATGTCGTCACAAAGTAGCTTTATCAAATATGTGGTGCCCCCAGTGAGCAAGCCAAGGGCGACCGAGGCAAGGGAAGAAACCTCTAGAGGAACCAAGACTCAAAAGGGGGAACCCATCCTCCTTGGGTCAACACCAGATAACCAGACAAGCAAAGGAAAGGAGTGTTCAGTGTTTGTAAGGTGGAGGAATGAGTGTCTGATTGGTCTGTAGTTAAGTAGCTGGGTCACTGGATGGGTCAACAGGATGCAGGCCAAGCTGCCACAGTGCAGGACAGCCAGGAGCTCCGTGGTGGTATAAGGCGAGCTGTGGCTCCCAGTCAGAGCAGATGTAGCACCAGCATCAGCCCACACAGGATGGGCAGCAGCTCAGCTCAGACAGAGAGAACAGACCGACTGCTAGCTCTGACAGAAGACCTGAACACACTGTACGGTGTTAACAGAGTGCGGCAGTGACTCCGGCAGGCCTGGCTCTTACAGCACAACTAAAAGGGAGAGCCAGGAGGTCACACAGCCATGAGGGCTCCCTTAGAAGTCAGCGCTGCTCTGCCCCACCGTCAACAAACCTCATCATATGCATGTCTCCCAATGCCAAATTTCATTCCTGTCGGTTGATTCCTTGTGGGTGCAGCTATTTGTGAGTGTACAAACATCCACAAATCAATGAAAAATGAATAATAGAAGCCCTGTTTTCTGCCAGAGGTGGACGAGGGTGAAGTTGCGGCGCTGTCAAGAAACGCGATCATGTGGACCACTGCTGTAATTAAAGTCAGTGTGGTTCTTTTCACTGAAGCTCGTCTGGCTCGAATTTAATTTCCTGCCATGGTGGACGTATGTCTGCTACGGTGCTCCCAGTAGGTTATGTTTTGTAGCTCCTTATCAACAAACGGGTGCGCGCTACACAAGACGGCTGTAGTTGGGACACGGAAGGAGGGCGAGAAAAGACAAAGAAACAGACATAAAAAAAAGAAGCTGGGAAGGAAAGGAGGGAGTGGAGGAGCGTAATGATTAAAGAGAAAGCACCAGATCGTGAGCTGGCTTTAGATGGATTAGCTCCCCATGAGCTGCATCGATCCCGCGTCTTCTGCTCAAACTTGTTTACATGCTGTCTGCCTCCTGTCTCCCACCGCCGTGACTCTTACCCCCCACTTTCCGAAGTTCATCCAAGCGTTCTAAGTTAATCCGCCATAATAGGGGGGGAAAATGAATGGGGGTGGGGGGGTGGAGACAAAACAGAGGGAAAGACAGAGACTGTGAGAGAGGATGATGGAGGGATTTTAGCCGAGACAGAGTGGGTCTAAACAATAGGCTTAGTGCGGTGTTTTGGTTTCAGTTAGGCCTACGACCTGCACAGACAGTCCCGAGAGGCCGTTGTTTTGGCATTTCTGCTGAATTCATCTGCCGAAATGGAACGATAGACACAGATAGAGATAGAAAAAGGTGGGGAGGGAAACAGCCGCGCGTATTTCTCATCGTCGCCTAAGTACAAACACGAGGAAACCACACATAGTTGTTTTGCTCTCTTCCAGAGTGTGTGCAGGAAGTCTGTTGAGCGCACCTGACGTTCAGCCTGGAGCCTGCTAAGACACTGGAAAGTCTGTCAGTCAACGTAATGGCTGTTAGTACGGTGCGTGTTTGGATGGTGGAGGTAGCCAAGAAGCCACCTGATGGCATTCGCTTGGTCATGCTCAGTGCAGATAATGAATTGAAGATAGCTCAGAAGCTTGTACATGCTTTCTTTAATCTTACCCTCTTTTCAACAACTTAACACGCATAGGGATGAACACAAGTCAAGTCAGATCAAGTCAACATTTGTTTGTGTAGCGCTTTTCACAACAGATGTTGTCACAAAGTAGCTTTATCAAATATGTGGTGCCCCCAGTGAGCAAGCCAAGGGCGACCGAGGCAAGGGAAGAAACCTCTAGAGGTACCAAGACTCAAAAGGGGAACCCATCCTCCTTGGGTCAACACCAGATAAGACAAGCAAAGGAAAGGAGTGTTCAGTGTTGGAGGAATAAGTGTCTGATTGGTCTGTAGTTAAGTAGTTGGGTCATTGGATGGGTCAACAGGATGCAGGCCAAGCTTCCACATTGCAGGACAGCCAGGAGCTCCGTGGTGGTGAAAGGCCAGCTGTGGCTCCCAGTCAGAGCAGATGTAGCACCAGCATCAGCCCACACAGGATGGGCAGCAGCTCAGCTCAGACTCTGACAGAAGACCTGAACACACTGTACGATGTTAACAGAGTGCAGCAGTGACTCCAGCAGGCCTGGCTCTTAAAGCAGGACTAACAGGGAGAGTCAGAACCTCACACAGACATGAGGGCTCCCTGAGAAGTCAGCGCCGCTCTGCCCCACCGTCAACAAACCTGAGTGAACATGAAGAGCAGCAGGATCCAACATTCCCAGCTTACCAAACACTCTCTGTCAGTAGTCCCCTAGATCTGCACCTCTTACCTAAAAGAAAAACTCATTACCAAAGCCTCACCTGGCACTAGCTGCTAATTCCGCTACGCTAGCTAACAGACGCCCATGTTGACCCACTCCTACAGTGCGGTAGTGAAACTTAAGACTAGAAACAAGTTCAATCCACGTACAGGGATCTACAGTTATTCCACTTGGACAGTATGCCTTGCAGTGTCAGAAACCACATTAGCAAGTCTAGGTGAGGTAACGGCTAATAAAGCTAATGGATATGTACACCCAGGAGTTGTTGGCTTGAAACCTAAGGCTAGAAACAAATTCACTGCAAGTACGCAAACGCAAGTGATCGTTCTAAACGATCTCATTGTGTAATCTCACGTTACTTTGGTGGTTAAAACTCTTTAGAACTAAAAGAACCAATAGAGGACAAATCAGAGAGGGACTGACAGTTATACCAATGGAAAACTTGGACAGTACAGGAGAGCAGTCTGCTTTGTGCTGGGGAACTCAACTGTTGGTGTGTTGTAGCTGTTGAGCAAGCACACTGGTGGAGAGAGACCGTTTGGCAAGGCCTTGGCTTGTCATTATATTGACCCTTGCTGTAACACTGCGTGTTGTGTTATGTATCGTCACTGTCCAAAGAATAACATGTATCTCCATTTTTGTTGATTTTTACTTTTATGCATTGTTTGATCACACGAGCCGCTCTTTACACCTTGTGGAACTTTCATGAAGAATGGACCAACAGAAATGGCCCAAAACTGTTTGGAAAGACGTCTGGTTCCATTGACTTCCATTCAACTGAAATGAGGTTTTTGGCCTCTCCTGTAAAGTTGCCATTTTGGAGATACCTGTTTTTCTTTGGACAGCGACGATATGCAAAATCAGACCTGAGGGTCACTGGTTCCATTCCTTGAACCAAAAGGACACGACTGAAGCCTTGAGCAAGGCACCTAACTCCCAACTGCTCCTTGGGCGTCGTAAATAGTTCTACGTTCTAAGAGTTGTTTAGTGGGAACAGAAGAAAGGATGAAGGTACAGTGGTAGAACAAGAAGAACCCAGAGAAACAAAGATCAAATGATGACGAAATTGGCCACAGGGCTAAAAAGAAAGGGGGGTTAAAAAGAGAAAAGGTTGGGGGAGGTGCCGCGAGGTGGCAGGTGTGGGGCTAATGGCGATGGCAGCATGGTGGAAGGCATGCAGTGACCTTAGTGGCAGGGCCCCCTTGTCCTCCTCTTTCCTTTCCCCCCTTCTTCCCCCCTCTTATCGCCCTCCTTCACCCTACCTTCCACTCACACACCCCCTCGTCTTTAAATTCCCTCTCCGTTTTGCTCGTCGCCCTCCGGAACAGCTTTACCCGATCTTGCGCGAGATCTGCACACACCAGTGCGTCCGCCCTATCTCTGCTATACACACACTAACATGCACGCCCACCGCGGTCAGAGTGGCCTCGCGAGACCCCCGCTCTTTTTTAATTGCCTCTCGATATTGGGTTTCAGAGAGAGGCAGTTCCACTGTAACCGAAGCCCCTCTGCTTCACCCTTACTAGATCAGCACGGGACGGTGTAGTGAAAAATAAGAGACAAAGCTTTCAGCACTGCGGATCTCTGGCTTAGCATGGGGGTCTACCAGATACCCCAGCATTCAATATGTCCACAAGTCATTTTACACTTTAACCCTTTTAGCTACATTAAAAGTCCCGGTTATGTTTGACGTTGGTTGGTGCCTCGCTCCCTCCCTGCATCCCGGTACACTGATGCATATTTACGAGCTTATTAGCTTTGCCCGCTAGCAGGAGCAGTACTGCCCGCGCCAACCCGTTTGGATAACTGGTATGGTGGCTGATTTAGAAATCAGCAGTGTGCACTAGTTAAAGCCTTACTGGACGCGGGCTGACATGACCGAAAGCCCTGGGCTATACCGTAATACATCAGTGACTCTGTGGCCAGAGGGATTTAAGTTTCTCTACGTATCTCTCTCTCACCATCTCCCTCGCTTGCCAAGCCATGGCCTCATTAGTGGAATAGGGATTCCTGCCTAAATGGAACTGGCCCACTGCCAGCCAGAGGTGCGATAGAGAGAGAGAGAGAGAGAGAGAGAGAGAGAGAGAGAGAGAGAGAGTTTTCACCACAATACTGTCATTTGTTCCACCACAATTCCAACAGGACTGAATATAGACCTTCTACTATACCGAATGATAATTCAAAGGTCAAAAAGAGCAGTGCTTTATTAAATTTGTATGGCTCTGTCTGCTCAAACTGAAAATTATTGCATATGTTTGCATGCTAATACAAACTTAAGCTAATAAGCTAATAAGAAGTCTGTGTGTGGGTTTCGGTTCAGATAATGATGTTGTAGAATCTGAACATAGCTCTTTATACTGTCAGTGTGCTGCCCTCAGGGCAGCATTATTATACCATATTGTTTGTAGATGTTTCAATTGAATCATTGTATGCGGTAGACATAAGAGATAATTACCTTTAGCATTCAAAAGAGTAAATACTGATAAATAAACACTGAGAATCAAAAAAAGCACTTTATATCGTCGCTGTCCAATGAAAAACATGTATCTCCATTTTTGACCATTTTCACTTTTATGTATCATTTGATCGCATGAGCAGCTGTTTACACTGTGTGTGAATTTCATGATGAATGGACAAACAGAAATGGCCCAAAGATCACTTGGAAAAAGTCTGGTTTCCATTGACTTGCATTAGAATTAAATTGGGTTTTGGCCTCTCCTGTAAAGTTGCTAAATTGAAGATACATGTTTTTCTTTGGACAGCGACGATATGCATTTTAAATGCAGGTTTACACTATAAACCAGGCGTGAGATGCAAGATGTTAAGAGCCTTTGTCTAAGCACTTTGAATATATTGCAGCCATGATGTGCCTGGCTTGACAGCACAACCAGCTTTTCAGCTTATGTATTTGGAATTGTGGTGTTGTCCACCATGCTGTCCATTTCAGTGAGTCGTTTGGACTTCTTTAGTTTATCATTATAATTTTATGAAATACTATAATTTCCATAATCCTGGTTGTTTGCACCACAGTAAATTAATTCCAGCCCTAATAGGACTTTTTGAAATAAATGACAGAAGTTTGTTTACAAGCAAAAACTGTTTTCAGGCCAAATTTTCCAGTAATAAGTAACAATAATAAACCATCTTTGTAATTTTCCGTGTAAAGATTCCATGGGTTTACATTGTTTTAGCCAGAGTACAGCCTCAAATTGTTGCCACAATTCGGTTAATTGATGTTTTTTCCACGGCTGGTCTTTGAGCCATCACGTAACTGGCCCCTGTAATATTGCTGCCCCTGGAGCAGACATCTGGAGTGGAATTCAAGAGAAAGAGGTTTTGGAGAATGCGGGTGATTATGAAGCCCCCACCTCCTAAAAAACAAAAATGACTCAACTCATCAGATCACCGAGCCTCTTCTGAGCTTAAGTTGGAGTGGCAGTGTTAGAACAGGGTAAGCACTAAATTATGCAGTGCAGGGGAACCTCAGGGCAGGGGATTTAGAACCAGCGCTCTTAAACGATGAGAGTCTATCGATGCAGTCGCAGCGTTCATGCCTGAAATCAGTTGAAATCTCTGGTTCTTTTTTTAAAAGGAAGTCAGGAAGTGACTGCTTTGTTGTATCTTATACACAGTCGAGTCACATTATTATGACCAGAGTATTTACAGAGTAACAGAAGACACTGTATAGCGACATGCTTGGCTAGCACAAGGGGTGGAATAGAACCCATGAATCATTGTTCCCCTCATTCTAAATTACAGTGTTACCAGGTCATATTTGTTTTTTCACAAGAACACTTCCTGTCCTGCAGGACAGCGGTGCTCGTGGTGAAACAATGCGCTGTTGACGTTGTCCCCATTTCAGCCCTTTGTCCTTCTGCTTATCTGCAACACAAACATGAAACCAGTTAGGCTAATATTTACAACTGTAGGCCAAAATCATCTCTCAGAGGAGAGCAAATACAAGCCCAAGGGGTGGTCCGGGCAGAGCTACATCCACTGTCGGAAAGCACTGATGCTGTCAGTGTGGGACCCTCGAGGGACGTATGGGTAGTTATATACTGTACCTTAAAGAGGGTCTTAAAGAGGGTGTTTCATGCTTATTGCTATCAGTGCTCTACTTCGGGCCTACTAGAACTAATTTCCCCTCCTCCTGATGAGCTCAGTGTGTTCTGATTGGTCGCTTTGCCCACTCTGTTTTGATTGGCCAAGCATCCTGGTACACGTTTCACTCCCACACCACTGATAGGCCTTCTCCACCAACGTGGAACGACCTTCGTTCTGGTTTGAACCATTCGCCGCATTTCCACCAAATGTTTGAAAGCTGAAACGTTGGCTCCCAGCTGGAACCAAAGAACAGTAGGTTCTTCAGCACAAACCGTGATGTGTCAGTAGCTAAGGAAAGAGAAGGCAACAATGGACACCCAGTGGTCTGCTGAAGAAGCTCTTCTACGTCTTCTTATCTCCAGTAGTATCCTTTTGACGGTCCTTGGTTCCAGTAAAAGCTGATTAGCTGGATAGCACCCAGGTTCTACGAAGCCTGAACGTAACCAGTTCAAGAACCAGGGTTCTTTGGGTCTCTAAAGGGCGTGAGGCTGTTTGTACATTGGCACTGGTCTTGCTGCATCAGTCTGAGCCTTAACATTCAGGTATAACAAGATCCACCTTCGCCAGCCAGACAGGAGCGGGACGTACCCTTGAGGGTAGCGGCCCCGTGACAGCATCTGCAGACTAGAGTTGTTGCATCTTTCCGGTTTTGCTATATCATAGATGCGCTGTGATGCAATATAGCCGCAACGCTAGTATTCGGTCCGTACTGTGTGGCCCGAGGGATGTTGACGGAGGCGCGGAAAATGAAGTGGTTGCAGAGGGAATGCCTGAGAAAGAGAGCGAGAGAGGACAGCACTCAACGTCCTAACCCTTTTAGTGAGATTAGTTTGAGTCTTAATGTCTCACATGGCCTCGCTATTCATCTTCTGACTCAGCCCCTCTCTCTTTCGCTCTCTCCCTCCCTCTCTCTCTCTCTCTCTCTCTCTCCGTCTATCCTCTCTCATAAATGAATTTCACTGATTCGCCCCGGCTGCCCGAGTGTTGTCAAGCCTCCCCCTGCCTGCATTCTGCAGCAGGCTTATATGAAATGCACACAGTAATGTCACCACACTCCTGACAGTGTCACCTTCTACTGTCACTGTCTCGGCGTCTCCTCTCTACCTGCCCCTTATCTTCGCTCCCTTTATCTCACCCCACTCCCCTCACCCTCCCCACTCTCCCCACACTACCTCTCCCATTTAATTTGGCTCATTTCTGCCTTCCATTACCGAGTGCGGCACCATTAGCCGCTGCCTCTGCGTTGATTTACTCCGCTAAACAATGCGCATCGTCAGGTCCTATCACAGCCAATGATCTGCCAGAATAAATGGCTGAAAGGCAGCCCGAGATTGGCCTAGCAAATTTAGGCTCAGTGCATCTACCTTCTTCCACACGTGTCTCCACCTGTCACACTTCCTGCCTTCGCCCGGTTTCTCCTGCACACTCTGCGTTTGCATTTCTCTAATCTTCCCCCCATCATTTTTGCCGTTTCCCGGGCCATTTCACTGCTCCTCAATTTCTTCTCATTACCCCTCGGAGCGGATCTCCCAACTCCAGCACCAACAAATTTTATTTTCCTGCTCACTCGGTCCTAGAAGGAGAGGAACCTAGGGAAAGTGGGGTGGTGGAAAAGGTAATTGGAGTGCCTCGGGGTACTGGGGTAGCAGCAGGGGGACAGGCTGTCCCAAAACATTAAATATTAACTGGCTTTTTCATCTCGGGCCCCTTTGCTGATGCTCCCTAATTAGGTCCCTGTCTCTTCATTCACGCGCCCATCAGGTGCTTCGTTTCTTCTCGGCCTCTCAAAGTAACTCTTTCACCTAAAATGCATGCAGTTTACTCCTTAGCCAAAAAGCAGCCAGTCAGCCGAGACATGCTGGGTGCTGTTGGTGTTGAGCTGCCACGGCTAATGTAGCTAACAAGTAATGGCAGCTTATGTACACCAATTAGCATCGTGCAAACTGGAAAAATGGTGGATGTCTGGAGCTTAGATTCAGGCTTGTATCTGCCAAAACACTCCAGGAAATGTTAAGCAGCGTACATTATATGTCCAGAAGTATCTGGACACCCCTTCTAGTTCGGGCTACTTTAAGATAACCCCATTGCTGGCTCGCATGAAGCTACCATGCTCAATAGCAAGCTTAGGCTAGGGTATTGGATTGAGCTCCACTGTTCCGTAGCCCGACATCTTGAAGATAAGAGTAGTTGGAGTGAGCTAATCGTCAGTACAAGTACCACACTAATTCTCTTTGTAGCTGTTTGCATTCAAATCCTCACAGCAAGCTTCCAACCTCTAGTGTAAAGCCTTCTCAGAAGAGTTAGAGCTCCTTCCACAGCATAGGGTGCACCTCTCCCAATTATTAGCCCACATTTCAGAAGAAACGTTAGCTGGCCAGGTGTCTACAGACATTTGAACTTATCCATATTCATATATACATAGGCCTAGATGTTTGGTAGCGTTGAAAACCACATACCCAAGTCTGTTTGATAAGTCTGAAGCACGTTTGAGATTATTCAGACCTGCGGTTGACTTGATATAGCTTCCATGACTTGTTAGCCTCTACATTAGCCTTGTAGCCCCACCTCAAACAAGACTAGAACCAAGATCTACAGGGCTAACCATACTAGAGAAAGTCCAATGTAGCGTTAGTAGTCTTACCCAGGGACTCCTTATTGGTGTAACACAATGTAGTCACCCAGATTGGAAACTGGACCCCCGTCTCCCACATACGACGGTAGCTCACTGGCGTATAGTGGTGTTAGCCATTGCACCACACCAACCACTGTTCCATTGACCAAACAGATACGTGCCTGCCTTGTCATGATAAAGCCCGACGATGACACATATGTATCAGATCGCTCCTTTGACCTCCAAGCTACAAAATAAATAAGAATAAAACATCAACTGCGCCGGCTACAAGTAAGATATTCCATGTGAATTATTAATTGCAGTTTTGACGCAGTATCCTTATAGACTAAATGGACCGGCTGACTAACTCGGCCATGAATTATAGATCCAGAGAGAAGCAACGCAACAACCTTTAATCTGTCTGGTGCACTGAGTTAGCGCGGACCCGAGCTGCGCATGCATAATCGACGCGCTTGCTTTGCTGCCGTACGCGTGTTTTTCCCATATACGTTTATGGCGCTTATGAATAAACCACTGAGAAAATGGTGCATTAGCAAAACAAGTTCTTGTTTGCCTAAAATCTCGGACGCTAGCCCAGCTCAGTCACTCGCCCCGTCACCTGCTGTCCATGTACTTCGCCACAGCTTTCCCTTGCCGATTCTTCCCTCTCTCCTCCCCTCATTCCCGTCTCTCGCTCTCCCTTCGCCTATCCGGAGTGCTCAAAATTAAATGGGTTTGACTTATGACCCCGTCGTCTGGGTGACCGCAGCAGCCAGCAGGAATGCCGGCGGGACAAAAGGCCGAGAGCGAGCCGGGCCTTGTAGGCCACTTCAGTCTGTTTATCCTGGGAGAAAAAAGGAGGAAGCCCGTTTAACAGGAACACTAAAGCGCTAAGGGCTTCCCTCCGCTATCAGCGAGAAAGGACATGGAGAGGAGTGATGTTTGTTTTTCAGATTTCAAGAGCTGCTTGATGTGCGGAGCAAATATGGCTGCCACGTTAGCGTAAAGCTAATCATAATCATAATGCTTCTTAACTTTACAAGTACTTGAGTTATGATGTAAACATGGATCCACACCTGTCACGGATGCACTGCGCTAAAGGAAGCTAATAGCGGTGTTATGATCAGAAGGAAATTTATGGTTTCCCTTAAACATGCACGCTACACATCCAGAGAGCGGAAGCGGAGCGGTAAAGTGCCACGAGATCATCGAGCGGCTTGTCCTGTGACAAACACTTCACTAGAGTGGCAGATAACATATTTCGGGTTCATTTGATGTTGATGATGAATAATTCTGTATATTGTAATTGAAAACAAAAGCCCTCTGAGGTCTAAAGGGTCCTTTTGTCCTGAGACTTTTTCCCTCAGACTTCCAGCCTTCTCTTTTCCCCATATAAGTGAAAGTAGCTTGCAAGCAACGTGTGGCTTCATACCGTAAATCTGGAATTAGCATGCTAGCTAACTCTGATACCTTTCAGCCCCAAAAACAGCCTGCTAGCAACTTTAGCTTTCATTAACTGTGAGACTTAATTTTCCATTCAGCCCTAAATATGTTTTGCTAGCAACTTTACAATATCAGCTCTGAAATTAGCTTGCTAAACTAACTCCTTCCATTCAACACCAAAACAGCTTGCTAGCATCTTTAGCTTTATTAATTTGCCCTAAAATATGACTTAGTAGCAATGTTGGCTTCATTAACTGTGAAATTACTATCTATGTAGCCCTGAATATGGTTTGCTAGCAACTCTGGCTTCACCATTTTAACACTGAAATTAGCTTGTTAGCTAACTGGTTTCATTCAGCGCCAAAACAGTTTGCTAACATGCTAACAACTTTGTTTTAAATTAGCTTGCTAGCTAACTCTGGTTCCATTCAGAACAGAAGCCCAGAATATGGCTTGCTAACAACTCTGACTTCTCCGACTTAATTTTAACTGTGAAATTAGCTTGCTAGCTAAGGTTCCATTCAGGAATTCCCTCCAAGAATATGACTTGCTAGCAACTCTGACTTTGTAACTTGCTAGATAGATAGATAGATAGATAGATAGATAGATACTTTATTGATCCTACAGGGAAATTCAGATTTTTTTTTATTTTTGATGTTGTTTTTTTTTTTTTTTTTTGCTTGCTAGTGACTCTGGTTCCATTAAACACTGAAAATTGTTTGTGGGCTAATTCATATGGGTTCATAAGTTCAGTACTGAAAATTGGTCTCAAGTTTGAGCTGCTGTGAGTGAATGGCTAGACTTCTGTTTCTGCCCTTCTAGCAAGTAAAGCGTCCACATTACCATCTACTTTACTGTTTACTGATTGTAATAAGTTTAAAATTTTGCTATTCATTTCAGAGTAAGGATCAAAATCGGTATTCTAGAAAGGCAGTATGAGACACCTGTGCAGCTTGAGCTAGTTTACCAGCCTAGCACGAGCTGGATAAGAAGTTTGTCAAATTACCAAAATGTAGCAAAGGTGGCAGGAACTTTGTACAAGCTTCCTGGCCTCTATTCTGCCACATTCAGCAACTGATGCGCTGCTCTATTCACGCTCTATGATCTTGAGACTTGCACAGCAAACTGATGTGCTATGCACGTTGTGGCTTTCAGTTTCATCCTGCACTTTGACGTTCAGAAATCTCCTTTCAGTAGAGGCCCCATCAAAGTTATCTCCATCCTTTGGCTTTTGGAGACTTGTTTTAGGGCCAAATCTGAAAATGTTCACTGTATTCTGAATCATTACTTAATTGCTTAATGCTAACACAAAAAAACCCACAAAAAAAAAAAATTCTCTAAGTGACACTGGCTTTAATATTGCCCAAGCTGAGCAAAGATCTGCTTCATAGGTCCTTCCATCACTGAGAGTTGGGGAAACACTTCTTTCTTCACCTGTTCTCCATTCCAAAGTATCATTAAGTATTCTAATTCATTACTGAATCATTAGAAGAGTGTTTGCAGTACCTGCCAATGCCAGCTAAATGCAAACCACATTGAGATAGTCAGCGAGCGCCAATAGATAGATGTGTTTAATGGGCCCCAAAGGGGAAATAGAGCCGTGTGAGTACACTAGGCAGCGTATACACATGGTACATGTAATTATGCAGTGCTAAAACTTTGGTCTCAAAACATAACAAGACTGATATGGGTTGATATAAGGGAAACATGCAAAACATGTTGATGTGTGATGCTGAAGTTCCTGTAGAAGAGGAATTTGGGGGAATTTCCACCGATGTTTCTACGTTGCTTGCGAAGTCGTAATTGCCGTATAATTGCTGTGGTGGCGATGTGAACCAAACGTCTGCGTCTAAAAGCTACCACTCTGAGGCTGAAATGGTTATGCTTGTCACGAAAGGAGCTTGTAGACGTGGAAGCCGGACATAAGTGCAAGTGATTTAATCAAACCCAAAATAACAAAACAAAATCAAACCAAATAACCAGGAAACAGGAAGACAAACCAACAATCAAGGATCAAAACATACAACACAAAACCAAACTAACACTGAACCAAACAAGAAACCAAACAGGAAACCAAACAAGAAACCAAAACACCAAACGTACTCCTAGAACACAACGTAATAACAGAACACAAACAGACTTCTAGACACAAACATAATCCCAGAACACAAAACACCAAGCGGACAACAGGCCATATAAAAGCACAAAGACTAACTAGCAACACCTGGGAAGGGGCGGGGCTACAAACACGGGGCCTTGAGGGCGGAGACAGGAGGGGCACATGACCAAAACAGACAGACGCACATAGGGCATGACAAAGATCACATGACCAAAACAACAGCACATGGACGGGGACTGGCAGACAGACAGACAGATGTCCCCAGATTTTTCCAATTGACCACTTCCCATATCATCACTGTCCAATGAAAACCATGTATGTCCAATTTGGTCGAGTTTTATATTTTGGCATCATTTGATCACATGAGCTGCTGTTTACATTGGGTGAACATTTCATGATGAATGGTTCACCAGAAATTTCCAAAACATGCATGGAAAAACATCTGGTTCCATTGACTTACATTAGAATTACATTGGGTTTTGGCCTCTCCTGTAACGTTACTATTTTGGAGATACTTGTTTTTCTTTTGACATTGACGCTACAAAACCTATGGGTTGTTTATGAAGTGGCGATAAAGAGATCATCAAGTCAGCAAGTTTGTCTGCAATCCACAGTTACATATTGAACTAGTGCTTGGCGGTATGACCAAAATTGTATATTATGGTATTTTCCAAATTACATTGGGTTGTTTATATTATAAACACTATTTAGCTATTTCGCTAAACGATTTGCGACTTGAGATGTCATATCTGGAAATTAAGCATCTTTGCCATAACCCTGAATCCGGCATTCTCAGCTATGCTTATCGGAACCATGTCTTTATGAAGTCTTATGCCTATATGAATTGTTATGGAGTTGGAACAACGCCAGGCCTTCTTGTTAACAAACTGCTCATCTCTACACTGGACACTTTTCACCTAGACACATTCTGAGTCACTCAATGACAGTGGTTGTCATGTGGAAGGGGCTGTCGTCGGAACGGTCTCCATGCAAGACTCATGGAGGGCATTCAGAGTTACCTCCGGTATGCTGTAGTTATGAATTTGGCAATATGACCATATGACCGCATTAATCTTTGCAGAGTAAGAACTGCAGATCAGCAAGAACTGTAGCATCTCCTGGGCCCGGAGAGCAATCTAGCGGCTCCTCCTCACTGCTCCGCTCTGCTGCCAGACAGGGGTTTTGTACAGTGTCTGAAAGGAAGTCGGGGTCACTCGCTGTATGTGGAGGCTAATGCTGTGAGAATAAATAGACCGGTGACCCAAACCAGCTGTCTGTGCAGGCTGTGGATGTTTTTCACAGTTCTTTCCTAATATCGTTCTCCTTCCTCTTTTTGCACTTCGTTTGTCAGCGTGACATTTCCTAGAATGCCGTCATTGGCCGCCCACTTTCACTTCTTTTTCCATCATCCGCCTGCTGTCTCTCTCTCCGTTTACTTTTCTCTGTCTGTCTCTATCTGCGATTCTGCCCTGCTGTCTAACCCGCCTTTCTGTACTGCCTTGTGACTTGTGTGTGTGTGTGTGTTCGTGTGTGTTTGAAAGCCAGCAGCTGTTGGTCACGCTCTTGCACCTGTTCTTGTCTCATCATGCCGGCGACGACTGATGCCAGGCCTTACATGGACCCACCCCGACCCTCTACAGCCCACACGGAGACTAAACACACGCACACTCATCATCATCAAGTCTGTTTTTGGCAGCTCCGAGCAAATTTTGCAAACGTATACAATCATATGAAAAAGTAAGGGGAAAAAAAACTCCCTGTCGGCAATGGAAATGCAGACACCCACTGCTTTTCCAATATGGTGAACTCAGCGTATGTATTTTTGCGGACTGAAGTTCATATCCCTTTATATGAAGCCTGTTGTTTGCCAGGGTGGATGTACAACTCCGTATGGAGACGTACTCCCATGGCACATATTGCTGAGGTCTAGTTCACCCAAACACAAAAGAAAAGAAGAAGAAGGAAATGCAGGTAGTTGACTACAGCCTCAACCAAAACCACCATGACTGATTACCAGCGCTCCCGGATTGGGCAGTTCTCCACCATACTGGGTGGTTCATGGCTAACCACCATGACCATGGCCTGGATATGACCATATCGCCTGAGCTTCAATGCGTCTATGTGTTCACGTCATTTGTAAACCCAATGGGTTCAATCATGCAACATACATTTGAATAGCCCTACCTCCTCCCTCCTAACACCGGTCTCAACACTGACATGTGGTTGGTGTAGCTCAGCAGATAACACCACTACCCACCAAGTAGCCACCACCCCATGTGGGAGACGGGGGTTCGAATCCCAGTATGGGTGACTACGCTGTGCTACACCAATAAGAGTCCTTGGGCAAGACTCCTAACACTACACTGGCCTACCTGTAATATGGTTAACCTTGTAAGTCGCTCTGGATAAGAGCGTCAGCTAAATGCCAGAATTGTAAATGACATCTGATTGACCCCTACTGTGCTCACTCATGCTAGGAGGAGGGTGTGGCCACAACCTTCAGGACGTGTACCTAGCGGTTTAACAACATCATCTGCTCTACAGCTCTACTGCTTAGTTCAGTGGCCATTTCGTGCACCCTATGAGTCGTGTTGTGTTTCCCTGAATAATGGAATAAAATTATGAAACAATATTACAGAACCGTGACTGCAGGAATCTGGCAGCCTGGAATGGAGTAGATTTGGGGATCAGGTCGGCCCATTTGCTTGCCACATGGCTAATCACATAAAAGACGCCTACGCTGATTGCTGCCATTAAAACCTTTGAGTGTGTTTGTTTTCCCGGACTGTGTATTACAGCACTGTGAATATTACAGATTGAATTTTGTTGATTGCTGTATGCAGTGTAGGATGCTATCATGTGCATGTGCATTAATGGACTGCTTTTTAATAGAACTGGGTTTTTTAATGGGTTGTAATTTTTTTTTGGCTGAAAGCCGTTAAAGCATTCTGGCATCCCGGCAAACTAGTCCACTTATCGTGTATTACTGACACTAGGGCAAAATTTGAACTGCTAAGGAAACTGTAAGCACCAAATACCAAAATACCAAATACACCCATCATTAAAAGCATAGTTGCACAAATAGCTGCGCCCAGAAGGAATCAACCAACTGGAATGAAACTTGGTGGGTAGAGTTTACATTGTGAGATATGCAAACGATTCAAGTTTCACGCTCGACCGTGCATGTGACGTAAGCAAGGGCGGGCCTTATCGCTGTACCTGACTGACCCAACAGCCACCATTACTGACATTCAGTGAGCAGTGCTGCCTCCATGGGTCATCCTGTTAGAGCAGCACCAATAGCAGATGGCTACACATGCAGACACACAGACCGTTACTACGACTTTCCTTAACACCACATCAACGTCACCAAGGACTGCAATGGTGCCAGACTGTCATGGAGTGACTCAGAGACAACCAATGAATCTATGTGTGTGTAGGTACCGTGGTCAGCGATTGAGAGTCACATGTTCAGAAGACCTGGTGACCTTTATAAAGGTTATGAAGAGTATTTATGAGTATTTATGAGTATTTTTGAGTATTTATGAGTATGAGTGTCTTTCTGGGCTGTGAAGTGCACCTGTGGCTAGTAATCCGGTGATACTGTTTGACCAGGAAGCCGCTGTTTTAGGGAATATGTGTGTTTCTGTGTGCACATGCTCACACTGGGACTGTCACCTTGTGTAAATGTCAGTGGGCTCCAAGTATGGTGGGTGTGGCTGTTCTGGAGGTCCCTTTACTGGACCGGTATTTGTTTTGGTAGTTTATTGCCACAACCCTGATATAAGCCCCTTCATAGCAACCTTAAAGAAGCAACATGTGATATATTTACTGCGCTAGAGTTACCATGATGTGTCATCAGAGATTAAGGAAGCATGGGAAGGTGAACTACACCCAGTGTGTTCCAATTAGACATTTCCATTCCGGATCAGAAAGTCTGTTTGCGTTATGGCCTCCCATTGCCCGTTTCCCAGTGTCGTTTTGATGTCCCAGGTTGCCGGAGATGAAACAAATTGGCAGGCTAGCACAGTGTTGTGCACGGACATGGAAATGAACCGAATCAGCAGAGACAATGTTACGGTCCAGCCGGCCTCAAAATCCCCGGCATCCTTCTGAAAACCTCCGTGGCCAGAGATGTAGTAACACGCACCGGATACTGGCGATGCATTTGACAGCTTAGAGCCCAGAAGGATTTCAAGATGGATGCAGAACTAGCGTTGTCTCCTGAACAAGTGAGCACTTAGCAGACAGCATACATAGCATAGCGGTCTCGGGGGGCCCAGCAAGGCCCATACTCAAACACACCCACTAAACCTGGGAATTAACAGATGGGTGTAATCAGGTGTGCTTGAGCAGGTGAATTACCAAACCATGGTGGTGTAGCAGTCACTATAAGTGTCTTGGATTAAGTGCATGCCCTCGAGAGAGAGAGAGAGAGAGAGAGAGAGAGAGAGAGAGAGAGAGAGAGAGAGAGAGAGAAAGAGAGAAGGAGAGAGACAGAGAGAGAGAGGGAGGAAGAGACAGAGAGAGAGAGGGAGGAAGAGAAAGAGAGAGAGAGGGAGAAAAAAAGAGAGAGAGAGGGAGAGAGAGAGAAAGAGAGAGAGAGAGAGAGAGAGGGAGAGAGAGAGAAACAGAAAGTGAGAGAGAGAAAGAGAGACAGGGAGAGAGAGGGAGAGAGAGAGAGAGAGGGAGAGAGAGAGAGAGAGAGAGAGAGGGAGAAAGAGAGAGAGTAAGAGAAAGCGAGAGAGCAAGAGAAGATCGGTGGAGAGATGAGGTGATCGAGATCAGGGAGATAGTAGGGAGAGAGAGAGTAGAGAAGAGAGAGAGAGAGAAAAAGAACTACAGAGAGAAGAGGGAGAGAGAGAAACCGAAAGAAGGAGAGAGGGATCAGAGAGATAAAAACAGAATAGAGAGAGAGTAGGGAGAAGAGACGACAGAGAGTAAGAGGAGGTGAGAGATGAGAGAGAGCAGAGGGAGAAATGCACAGATTAATGAGGAAAGCGAGTGTGCGAGCAAGATCAAGTGATAGAGATTATGGTTAGAGAGAACAGTAGGAGAGAGAGATGGAGAGAAGAGAGAGAGAGAGAAAGTCGAAGAGAGATCAGATTTATATGAGAGAGTTACGAAGGGAGAGGTCTCAAGAGAGGTAGAGTGAGATGAGAGAGTAGAGTAGAAAGAGGAAGCAGAGACAGGGTGGAGGTATATGGGGATAATAGAGAGAACTAGAGAGAGGAAGAGAGAGAGAGAGGGAGAAAGAGAGAGAGTAAGAGAAAGCGAGAGAGCAAGAGAAAGAGAGAGACAGTGAGGAAGTGGATTAGAGAGAGAGATAGAGAAGAGAGATCAGCTCTGCTCGATATCTATACAAAGATGGAGTCGAGAGATTAGAGATAGAGATTAAACTATAGATAGATATCAGTAATTTAGATTCATGGATAGAGTATATTATATATATGTCTAATATCATATATATAGAGAATTTATAAATGAATCATAATATGGTAGATGATATTATATATAAAGAGAGATATATATATATATAAAGACTAGGAAGTCGAAACTAGAACCTCAATCCTCTATATATAGAAATGAGATAAAGAGTGAGAGAGGAGAAGCGACTCTCCTGAGATTCATAGAACAGAAATGCCTCACGCATGGTGGCTTGATCCCACCTGCTGCTAATCCTCGGACTGTTGACGGGATGAAGTCGTTTCTTGCTCCCCCCTGCCGGCAACTGTCTGTCTTTTGCGTAGCTAGCCAAGTAGCTAGCCACCGGTTGCATCTCTCTCCACGGGAGCGTTTTCCCATGGCAACCATTCGTTACATGGACAGTGGCCCTCCAGGACCTGTGTTGTGTTACTGCTACCTCCGTGAGCGCTATGCTATGAAAGAAATCATGCTAATGCTAATATGAAGGTTGAAGGTGGTAGTAACTTCAGGCTCCTGCAGATGGCGCTGTATGAGGATGATGGGGCTATAAATACCTGCGGGGTGTGAGTGACGGGATCCATAGATTGGGAGAAGGGGCTACAGTGCAGGGAGTGTCTCGTTCCATGTGTGGGAAACGCTCCAGAGCAGATGTTAATGATTGGCTAAAAGGAGAGACTGCATGTGGGCGTGGCCAAAGACCATAGTGTGAAGGAAGTAGCTGAATCTGCAGGTGTATGGAAGCGTACGGTCTACCAGCAGTGGATAAATCCCAGTCTACTGGAAACTCTCCTCGGAATTGTGCCAGACAGATGGATCTCTTGCATAGCATGTGTATGGATCTACACTTTCAGATGTTGGATGCATAGAAGGAAGAGGACTGATTGATGGAATGGATGTGATGATGTGTCAAGTATGGGAGGGATAAAATAGATTACATGGATGCACGAAACAGCAGATTGATAATATAATTCAATAGATTGGATTAGCATACAGGTGCATTTGAGGGATAGGATGGGTAGACTTCATATCAGAATTAAAAGAACAATGAATAGATGAACTTGTTAGTAGATTGAGCAGGATTCGATGATGGAGGTTTGTGATGCATAGTAGTGGAAAGACCTGATCGGTTAATGCATCTAGAGATCGATAGAAATGGTTACATGGAACAATTAAATGAAAACATCCATATATGGTTTTTAATGATACTGAATAACGCTTGAGGATGAGATGATTGGATCAGAGAGATATGGTTGGATAATGTAAAGGATAGATTGCGCTTGCATGAGGATGATGGGGGCTAGACAATCCATGCTGGGTTGTGGATGTGATGGCATCCCATCAGATTGAGAAGCGGTGCTACAGTGCAGGGAGTGTCTTCTCGTTTCTCCAGTGTGGGAAACGCCTCAGATCAGATGTTAATGATTGGCTAATAGGAGCAGCACGGCATGTGGAGGCGTGCCGTAAAGACCATAGTGTGAAGGAAGTAGCTGAATCTGCAGGTGTATGGAAGCACACGGTCTACCAGCAGTGGCTAAAATCCCAGTCTACAGGAAACACTCCTCGGAATTGTGGCAGGGAAGGCATCTACCAAATCTGGCACCAACTGCACACTAAGTATCCGAACACTGATGTGGCCTACATCGAGAAACTTGTCCGGTCTGTGCCAAATCCAATCACAGCTGTTAGTGGTGTTCGTGGAGGTGGTTTTCTCTCCTGGCCTTTCTTGGCTATATGCACCACAGGACATCAGTGCGTGTGCCCGTGTGTGCAGTTGCGTGTGTCACACACTCTCTGTTCGGACGCAGGCTACCTTTTATTTTGCCAACATCAATACAGAGACACAGAGGCATGCTAATCCTGTTTAGCGCCACACAGCGCCCATACGACATCTCTCCGTCCGGTCACCACCCGAGGACACCCACGTTTTACAGTGGAAGCAGTGGACCCTTCACTGACGCAACACGCTATCACATGGTAACAGAAAGGGCCACCTTGGTGGATCTGTACTAGCTGATCTAGCTGATAGCACTCGTTGTGTCAACAGTGCAAAAC
This sequence comes from Prochilodus magdalenae, assembly GCA_024036415.1. NCBI lineage: Eukaryota > Metazoa > Chordata > Actinopteri > Characiformes > Prochilodontidae > Prochilodus > Prochilodus magdalenae. The sequence continues at coordinate 184,301 of JAMWET010005552.1, forward strand.
TAGCCGACAGTGGATACACAGCAACAGCCATCAGGGACACGGTGACACTGTAAGCCTGCATGCTCTTTAATGCGTGTGTGGTGCTGGTGTGAGTGGATCAGACACAGCAGTGCTGCTTGTGGAGTTTATTGATGGAACACTGTGGTCCACTCATCCTGTCCACTCCCATCTATTAGATCACTCCTGACCTTCCTGGTCACTACCCTTGTATAGATGTAACAGTTTTAGACGACCTCATCCGGCTGATCTGCTGCGGCACAGTGCAGTGTTGGTCATCCTCTAGTCCCTCCTTCAGTGGAGGCCCACTCAGGAACACTGCCCACAGGACACCTCCCTCAGGACCTCTCACAGCCGACACGCTTCCCACTAAAGACAAGTCCCACAGGACACTCTCCACAGGACGAACTGTTTGACGTCGTGATAGTTTTAGGTTGGGTGGACGATTCCCCTCAGTCCTGTCACCTAAGCGTCCGCCGTGGGGTGACGATAGTCAGGACCTGCTGTGTCTGATCCCACTCAACACCTATCAACAACACACACTAACACACCTACCACCGTAGGAACTGCGTGCTGACTAGACATGATCTCGCCCAACCCACATCATACTTCTCTGTGGGGTGGTCCGACCCCACAAGGGGTGGAGACCATATGTAGGGGTGTTAATGAAGTGAAGCATGTTTCAGGCCCTTAAAGTGAGAGTAGTTTTGTGCAGTGTTTTAAAAAATCTGAGATTCCAAAAAAGTGTTTGGACCCGCATTGAGATATTGGGGGCTTAAGCCCTGAAGGCCCACCCTTAACAGCAGCTTTAGATTCAGAGGTGTGTTAATGAGTCATTTTGCAGGCATGTGTGGTTGTATGTGTGTGTGTGTGTATGTGTGTGTGTGTATGTGTATGTGTGTGTGTATATGTGTGTGTGTGTGTGTGTGTGTGTCTGTAAGTGTGTGTGTGTGTATATATGTGTGTGTATATGTGTGTGTGTTTGTGTGTGTGTGTGTCTGTGAGTGTGTGTGTGTGTATATGTGTGAGTGTGTGTACGTGTGTGTGTGTGTCTGTGTGTGTGTGTGTGTGTATGTGTGTATATGTGTGTGTGTGTGTGTGTGTGTGTGTGTATGTATAATGTGGTGTTGTGTTGTTGTAGTGTGTGTGTGCGTGTATATAATTGTTTGTGTGGTTATGTGTTGTCTCTCTCGTGTGTGTGTGTGTGTGTGTATGTGTGTGTGTGTGTGTGTGTGTGTGTGTGTGTGTGTGTGTATGTGTGTGTATGTGTGTGTGTGTGTGTATGTGTGTGTATGTGTGTGTGTGTGGAGCCACTGTAATGATACTAATCAAAGCATTCATCAGTCAGATGCATCAGGCCTCCTGCTGTGCACATGAGTGCTGTTGTTATAAAAAGGAATGAAAGGTGGTGGGGGGACGGAGGGGGGGTGTTGGCTGGGTAGTTGAGAGTGGGGTCATGAAAAATGGAGGTAGGGGAGCATTTAAAACGAGTCAAAAAAAAAGGGATGGCAGAAACAAAGAGCAGCGCCATGCGCTCAGAGTTAATGCGGGCTGATTTTGTTTTAAGGACGGAGTATGCCGGGTGGAAGAAAGGACGAGGGGAATGAAAAGAAAGAAAGAGACGTTGAGAGTTGAAGAGGAACGGCAGCTGCTTGTGCTCATAATGAGGCCCTGCGCTCCTGCTGTGTGCGAGTCGTCACTGTGTCGTGATGATGAGTGAGGGCCGATTAGTGAGTGGTGGATAGAGAGTGAGCTCCACATGCTTAGTGCACATGGGGGTCTCCCGAAACTTCCTCGTGCTGACTGTAAAGCGACCGCGGCCTCCTTTCCTCACAGACCCACTAGACGGAATATGTTACACATTTTACAGACAGTATTAGGTTACTGGGCCAACACCACACACCGGGCTGCGGTACGGTGCTACAATCCGTGTGAGGGCACATCTTATAGTCAATGTAAAGACGTCAGCGTAGTAACCTGGGACCAGTTGTCCAAAATGTCCTCAACCAATCGGAATATCCTACAGAAAGTCTTAAAGAAATCACCTTAAAATACAGAAAATACTACCTGCAATATTAAAATATGATAGGTTAGGAATATTTTAACTAGGTGGTGAACATCACCTTACTAGGTAAAATACTACTTGCATTTAAAATCTATATCGTAGGATATTTAATTTGTAAGGTGAAATCACGTGACTAGAAAATCTACCTCACTGTGCCATCATAGGTAGGAAAAGTCAACTAGTGAAATGCGATCTTACTGTAATAAATACTACTTGCGGTAAGATCATAGGTCCATGTTGTGTGAACTATGGGTGAAATCACCTTATGAGAAAATACTACTTGCAAGAAATCATAGGTAGGATATTTAACTAGGTGAAATTCTGTTCTTGACCAAAAAATACTACCTGTATTAAAATCATAGGTAGGATATTTAGCAAGGTGAAATTACCTTACCAAAAAATACTACCTGCATTAAAATCATAGGTAGGAAATTTAGCCAGGTGAAATCACCTTACGAGAAAATACTACCTGCATTAAAATCATAGGTAGGATATTTAGCAAGGTGAAATCACCTTACAATCACAGAAAATATAATTAGCTACCTCATCACTACAAATCATAGGTAGGTATTATTTAGTTGCCATGGGTGAAATCACCATTACCGAGACAATTACTACCTGCATTAAAATCTATTAGGTTAGTGATATTTTAAAACTAGGTGAAATCTACTTTACCAAAAAATACTACCTACATTGAAAATTCATAGGTATGCAATTTAACTAGGTGTAATCCACCTTAACGAAAAATACTACCTGGCATTAAAATCATAGGATAGGATATTTAACTAGGTAAATCACGCTCGACGAGAAAATACTACCTGCTTGTAAAAAATCATAAAGGTAGATATATTAGCAAGGTGAAATCAACTGTACTCTACAGAAATACTATACTCTCATTAAAATCTATGTGTGTGTAGGATATTTAACTAGGTGAAATCACCTTACCAGAAAATACTACCTGCATTAAAAACATAGGTAGGATATTTAGCAAGTGGAAATCCCTATACGAGAAAATACTTACCTGCATTAAACCATCAATTAGGTAGGATATTTTTAACCAGGTTGAAATCACCTTACGAAAATACTACCTCTCATTAAAATCATAGAGTAGGATAGTTTAAACCATGTGCAAATATCACCTTACTTGAAAATACCTACCTGCATAATAATCATAGGGGAGGATATTTAAACCACGGGTGAAATCACTTAACTAGAAAATACTTACTGTTCTGTGATAAAATCTATAGGTAGGGATATTGTACTAGGTAATATCACTATTACCCATAGAAAATACTTACCTGCATTAAATTCATAGGATAGGAATCTTTATATAGGTGAAATCAACTTAACAGAAAATACTCTGTGCATTAAACAATTCATCAGGTAGATATTTAGTTAGCCAGGTGACATCACCTTACGAGAAAAATACCGACTGCATAAAATCATAGTAGGATATTTAGCCAGGTTGGAAATCACTTACTAGAAAATACTTACTATTACAATTCATAGGTAGGATAGTTAGCAGGTGAAAATCACCTTCCCCAAGAAAATACACCTGCATTAAAATCATAGGTAGGCGGGCAATTTTAACTAGGGAAAGCACCTTACCAGCTCTGGAACACTC